>OMOW01100059.1:0-12733 GCA_900312555.1 Lamprogrammus exutus
TTTTTAAATTAGATTTCATATTTTGTATTTATATTTTTTTCTAATTTATTTAATCTTGTTTTACTTTATTTCTTAATTATTGTACTATTTTATTTTCCCTGATGTTATGTTTTCTTCTAGTTTAAAAAAAAAAAATGTTATTCTTAATTCTAAGTCTTATATCTATTTCTTATTCAATATGTTTAATGCTTGTTCTGTTTTATTTAATTCCATTAAATGCTATTTTAATTTCTCTCTCTATTCTATATCTGTGGGTGCATTGGTCTCAGTGGTCTCCTGTCTTGTTCATCTCTGGGAAGCACTTTGAGGGACATTTTATGTTCAAAAAGCGCAAAACAAATCAAAATCTAGCTTCTTGATGAATTGATTGATCTCAGAGTGTTCGGTCCTCCAAAGCCAGATTTCTTCTTTTTTTTAAGTAGAAGAAGAAGGCGACAGACGCGCTGAGTGATTGAGTTGGGCTTGGAGTGGTTCTTCGTCAGGTGGGCTGGGTCATACGAGTCCAATAAACCTGTCCTCATCGAGTTATGGTCGCGCTCACGCCCACGGCGAGCACGACGGGCCAGCTGAACCCAGGAGTTTTAATCTTGCCACCGCCAATGACTCATCCACAGAACTATTACAAGGCTAAACTTAATTTCCACTCAGCTATTGATCAGTTTAAGATTTCCAGTCGAATTCGGTGCTCTGGTTGAGAATGAAATCTGCTCAGGTGACCGGTCTGACAACGCGAAATCCAGTTAAGGCTCCTTGTTTTACGACAGGCAGACTCACTTTTATTTGCGCTGAACTGCTGGACCTTCTTACAGCTTCTAATAAAAAATGTACCGAGGCCCCGACGCTCCTGGCTAAATATGTTCACAGTGTTGACTTCCAGTTGGTTACCGCTGCAGAACGGAATATTAACAACCACAGGGGATGCAGGGGAGCGTGTGCTTAGGGTCAAGAAACACAGAAAGTCAATATTGGACCGAAGATTTGGTTAAACTCACGGCGCTCTGAGGTTTCTGACAGTTTGTTCTTCTTAACATTTAAGAAAAAACGTCTGGGTGGAAACCTGCAAAGTCTCGAGTTCTTCTTCTTGAGCAGGATAAGACGAGATATTTAACGGTTCTTCCGACTCAACATCAGGAAGTTAGGAGGAGAAGACCGATGGCCAATCAGGTGCCGGGCTGACAGAAACAGACAAGGTTTCTACCAACCACCAGGTGGCGCTGCAAAACATACAGGCTATGTCCCCACCGTCTCCACCACTTCATCCACTCTTCTTTGGTGCATAAAACTTCAACAGCTCCAGCTTGTCGCCCGACATTTAATCACGTTTGCTCGCGCGTTGTGTTGTTTTACGTGCGTTTGTTGTCCGCACGCGACAGGAACAAAACACTTTGACATTTGTTTGAGGTTGTTTCGTGCGTGGTGACTCACCTGCTCAACATCTGATAAAACGGAGTGAACCTGACAGAAATGGAACTTCACCAGCTGCTGCATTCTTGTTAAAGCAAAAACAAAACAGATTTACAGCACAAATAAACAGAATATGTGCTAATGTAGCTGTGGTCGTATGTTTTTATGTGAGGAGTCAGACAGGAAGTCATTTTTTCTACTGCATCATTGTCGTCAGAACCACACAGGACAACAGCAAAGGCAGGAAACACATTTTTACAAAGCTAGTCTTGTCTAAAAATGACACACCTGTCAAACAAACCGTAATGGAAAGAGGGGGAAGGGTGATGGAGCAGCTGTAGAGAGGCGCGTAAACCTAAAGTACGTCTAAACTTTCACCGCCTGCCATTACTGCATTAGCTCAGCATCTCTGACGAAGGTTTGTGAGGTCCTGCACGGCGACAGACCTCCATACAGATCCCTGCGGCGTACTAACTCCATTTTACACACTATTTTCTTTAAGACTTCCACATCATTTTAAGTGTCCTCACATAACTTCCACATGATTCCGTGTGCGAGCAGACTGTGGATGTGGAGGAGAATACGTCTCTCCAGCCTGAATGAACTTGAGTGATTCTGTGAGGCTTCCTGCTTTATAAAGTTTTATTTCAGCCCTGCTTGGTGTCTGAAGAGATGATGTCTGGGGTGACGGGGGTCTTTGAGGATGGCAGCGGATGTCTGCAGAATCTGCGATGGAGAGACATAAATTAATAATCATTACCTCTCAACTCATGTTTGTTTCTCTGTCTGTTTTGTCGGCTGGATGTCTCAAAAAGTCATAAGTGGAACTTGGGTCGCGGAAGAGTCGATAAGATTCCAGATTCGAGTATTTGCTCACATTTTTGCCTATTTCTCGAAAACCAAGACACCAAGCGCAATGAAAACTAAGATATGTGTCGTGTGATGTGGTGGATCAAGATGTATACTCAGACGGGGGCCACATTCATGGCGTGGTTGTGCGTCTCTAAACAGGCAACTACCAGCAATATGTAGCTGAAGTTAAGTTTCAGGTACACAATACGCAGAAGGAAACTGAGCTGATACAGGGAGAACATGCTAACTCCACACTGAAAGGACCAGGACCGGCAGGGGATTCAAACCCCAGATGTAGATCTAGATATAGATTGGCTGAGAGAGTGAAATCAGAGGACTGTTAGGCCTTGGCAGCCGTGTGGGTTGTAAGCCCTCTGGTATTCTGCTTTATGACTCTAACGCCGCCTTCTGTCTCTCCGAGTGCCGTTGCTAAACCGCACAACGACAGCTACTAAAGTTCCGAATGAGTTCGAGGCAGACCTGAACAAAGGGCTATAAACTTAATCGGCAGGAAATCCAAGTTAAAACAGAGGCCGCGATGCTGAGCGTCCACAAGCACTTAGCACCACTTTAACCTCTATCCAGACTCCAGGGCGGATAAGTAACAGCAACAGCTCGGCTGGATTCTGCGGGCCAGCAGCAGCGTCTCTCTGCAAGAAGAGTTTGTTTAATCAACTTCCCCCGACTTCATTTAACACAAACCACACGCCGCACATAACCAACAGCTGCCCAGCGGGACCGTCTGAGTCAGCGGGCACCGTAGCATGCCGCGCGAGCTAGCAGCCACCGCGGCTTCCTCTCGGGGTGAGATTCTGCCTCACCTGGAAACCACAAGTACCTGCCAGCGTGACAGATGGCCGTGGATCTCGTCAAGGTGATTTGGAGTTGTACTCCCTGACTGGAGGGAAACAGAGCAAATGTTCCAGTGTTGATTCTTGAGGATGATTGTGCGTCGGCAGGTGTCGACTGGAGCGCCGTCACTGAGTCTGGTGACAAAACCATCGGAGGTATTAAGTGAGATGGGCGCAGAGTTTGACTATTGGTGGTTTTAGTTAACTTTTAGGTTGTTATTTATTGCTAGAATTCATCTTTACTTTATCTACTAAGTGTTGTACCTGCATTTTAGTCCGTTTCTTGTGCTGCTGCGTTTCTTATCTCATCTTATCTTAAAATAAAGTCTGAAAAAGTACAATATTTGTCTCTGAAATGTAGTTGAACAGCCCTGCGAAGATATTTGGAGATATTAAATGAATCCACCAGCAGATCAATTCCTTTTTAAAAGCACAACTTGAGTTAATGCGTCGTTGAAGGTTCTCCCTCTTCCAGGTCATTATTGCCAGACCTTCAATCAATTGGACTTGTTTAGTGTTCCAGCATTGTTCACCTTACAGGCTGGAGGTTTCCACATCTCATTTCTTTGGCCATAGAAGTGATTTTTTCCCCGATCAGAGCGAACAAACCAAATCTCCCGTGTTCACTTGCATATCTGACTCATGTGTGATCTCAGTTCTTCAGCCCGAGGTGGGTGTCAGAGGAGAGCAGAGGAGCTTCCATCCACGCTCAGCAGGAGGGAACATCGCATCCTAGCAGTTGGACAAGATTTGACAAAAATAGTGTTTTTTGATCATGTTTGTTGTTGAATGTTTGCATGCGTGGCCTTTTAGTGCAGAACTGTGCTCACACCAGAGTCAGACACAGCTCGCTGACTAACACGAACGTGAACGAGCACGGCTAAAAGATCGGATGTTGACTAAAAACGTAGGATTTAAGGATGTAGGATGCAAACGTTGCTGCGAGGCTGATTCATCGTTTTGTTCCATGGTCGGCAGTTAAAGTGAGATTATTCTGAGAGTCGTTCACACCTTGGCTCGGGCGACTTTTTGGGGTCATGTGGGAGTAATGTGAGAGTTTTTATGGTCATTAGAGTCACAAGCAATGAGGTGCAAAGTGCTCTGACAGCATCGCAAATGGTAAATATTCTTATTTTCTTCCTGCTCTGTGAAAAGTTAATTAAGTTACTGTAGAGCACAAATCATCAAACCTGCTGTTACACTCTGGGCTTTGTTTCGCTGCTCGTGTCACGTCTGAATTATAGCGAAAACTAACCCAGTTTATTCTGCTGACACAGCGTTCACTGTGCTACACATTTCCTGCACTCATTTCAGGATTTAAGCCTCTAGCGCCTGAAAATCTGCCTCTAATTGCTCGTCTCATCTTATTCTACAGTATGTTTAACATCACCAGTAAGTGCGGGTGAGACACGTCTCATCTATCTACGCAGCAGGTATTATATTATTCAACCAATGTCATTTCTACAGGGTTCTGTGTGAAATAATGCCCGCTTTTACAGCTATGGGGTCAGAATTAATCAATTACTCTGCAATAAAAAGTGAATATTCCATTTCATGTACATTATTCTATTCCATTATTCCATACATCCATCCAGTGCTTAAATTAGAATACAAAAAAATTCCAATATGCCAAACGGGGAATTATATAGCGCGTGTGTGTGTGCTGCTCCTAATGGTTGATAATTAACAATATAATTAACAGAAGAATTAAGTCAAAGTACATCAATTCATGCTGTAATATAATACTGCAGTCTTCTTCATTTTTTTAAAATAGTTTTTGTAAACACGAAGGTTCACAACATGACAGAAAGAGTGATGCTGGTGTGTGTGTGTGTGTGGTTTATGTTCAGACCTCTCCCTGTTTGATTGCTGTGAATGGCTTTATGATGACTGACAGTTTGATGGGCTCTGTGATCTATAAACGTACTTATAATCTCCGATGGGATGGGATGATGTTAATCATGTAGAATGAGTAAAGTGTGAACTGCACACTGATGAAGGCCTGCAGAAAAGTTAAAAAAAGTTAAAGAGTGTAATTATTTGAACTAACTGAAGCACTTCTATACTATGTCTGCGTCTTACGAGAGCGCTTTGTTTCAGACCGAGCCTGATCTGCCTTAAGGTCAGGTCGGCTTTGTGGCGCAATTTCAGTGTTTTCCATCTGAGTAGGAGTTTACTGCAGCTCTGCAGTGACCTGAGTACAACGAGTAGAGATCAGCCCTCCCCTCAGTCTGTGTACCCAGCTGGCAACATTAAGATATGAAGAGCAGAGCTGCAGTATGCATCTGAATTGATGGATTCTTGAAATTGTAATATTTGCTTCTACTTTTTGTTTCTTCAGGAATTGAAAGCAGATGTGGGAACAAACAAGTGGTCAGAGTGGTACCGCTCGTTGGATAGAACCTTTAAAGGAGACATTCTACGCAACATATAGGACAGACAGTCAGAAAACTACTAAGTACTACGACTACTACTGCTTCAGCTGTACCATATAGTACAGTGGACGGATCGACAATTTACACAGCAGGTTGGTAATACTGATCAAGGTGCTTCGTAAAGACAATATCCACACTATGTAATAAAAATATATATAAACAGTAAAACATAGATGTGTAGTATGAAAATATATGCATCGGTGCAAAATATAAACATTGTTGGAGTGGTTGAGGCGTACAGAAGCGTCCTGAGCTGCACTTAAAGCTTCCTGTTTGCTCGTCCCTTTACTTCTGTCCAGCATGGTTCTGTCTCACGAGGCTTCAAAATGGAGTCCTTTGTGATATCGAGGACATGGAAATGTGTACAATAATCTGTCCTCCTTTAATGCACTGAAGCCCGGCTGTCGCTAGCCTGTCTGCGTAAATCGGGCATCGGATGTGGAGATTGCCGTTGCTATACGAGTCTGTAAAACACACAGGGGCTAATTACAACCTTTCATAAAAACATAACCTATCTCGGATTCACAACATGATGAAATAATTACACCGCACAGTAAGTGGTGCTACATAATAATAAGACACACAGGTGGGCAAAAATGAGAAACTCTGTTACTTCATAACATCGAGGATTCCATTTGGAGAGCCGCTTGCATTGGAGATAAGAAATGAGTCGCTTTGGTATTCTCTGCATGAAAAGCACAATCCTACTTAATCACCCAGCTCCATTCATAATAGATTGACTGAACGAGATTGACTTCCTCTCAAAAGTCTCATGTTTTTGTCGATTTCCAATAAGATGCCATATGTTTTTGCGTAGACGGGGCCCCAATTGATATTCTCCTCACAGACGCCACCGCTCTTAATGTCAATTTCTATGGGCCTCACTGAAAGAGACACTAATATCCCTCGCACGATGAGTGTTGCATTACATGACGATAAGAGCTCGCAAATCAGAGCCGCAGAATTTAAATCAGAATGTTTAGAGACGTCAGATGTGCATTAGCGACAGAAGACTAAATACGTAATTTTCCCAGCTTGTAATGATGCAGCCACGCACCGCTGGGACCGTGTGTTTAAATACTGCATGTGCAGAGTGCAGACCAGGCGCCATGCTTAAAGATGGGCGGAAATTAAAATGTATCACACCAGACTTGCGAGCGCCGGGTCGCTTTTGACAGGAGATTTGTAGGAGCGTTTCAAGCGATTAATTGTGCAAAGATGTGCGATCGGCGCAAAGCCGGAGTCACAAGTGAAGTTTTGATTATTCATTCTCAGAGAGTGCCACAGACATTTCAAACGTGAAACCACACTTATTATAAGTCTCTAAGATAGCAACAGTTAAGGTTAAAAATTCATAAAATATTATTATTCTTGTTCCTGTCCTTTTGTTCTTATTAAAGCTTTAAATCCTGATTATTACAGCCTTTGCCTGGCAGCTGTATATCAAGTCCATTCTTATCACATAACTAGCTGGATAGGCAGTAGTAAAACAAGTGTCAGTGCGGCAATAACAGCAGCGCCCGTCGCCTTTATGTCATTCTGCAGCGATCACGCAGATCATTTTGGAGCAGGGCTTATAAGGTTAATTATGGAAATGTCAAAATACTGCTTTCAGAACACACGTTAAAATGAGAAAGAGGCTTTACTTTATGAGTAAAGGTTCTTTCTTTCTCTTTTTTTTTTTTGAATGGTTGGCTCAAAGGTTGCGCCGCAGCTTTTAACCGCAGGGTTCATTTGATCCTCGGTGGATGTTTTCCACATTAATCTCTTTAAGTTGTGAGATTCAGGCTGGCTTTGTGAAGCCACGGTAGGTTATGTTTTCCTTCCCTTCCCTCTGATCTATTATTGAATACAGCTCGAACGAGATTGGGGCTCATACCTCCGCCAAGGCAGAACATTGCTTTGTATTATCTTGTATTCATAGCGCTTCATGGGATTAAGATTGGTGTTTTACTATTGAAGAAAGTGAGAAAAATTAGGTTCCAATCTCTCAATGTTAACGGAGCAATATTCTGACAATTCAGACAGCATTTATCTTTTTCTGATTAAAATATTTTCTTCATTGATCTCAAACTTCTTAGGTGAAATTCTCACTTTGAATTTGAGCATTGTAACTGCTCACACAGAAAGGGCTTGAACTCAGGATCCTCTGTGAAGCAGCAGTGACAGAGAACAGAAATGAGCAGAAGAATTTATGAGAATTAAGAATTTAAAAATTATTAATAGTCTATCACTGGATGAACGTGCATGATTTTTCATATTGGTGTAGTAAGTAATTGATAATTATATGAAAAACACACACAAATCTTAAGGGATCATTTAAAAAACGTCCTATCTCTGCCCCTGGACTTGGACTTGGACTGAATGGGTTCTTCCCTGGGCTGTGACCCACCACTCTACCAGGTTCTGTCATAATTGGTCCAGGACGTTTTGAGTAATCCTGCTAAAAAGAACAAAAACAAACCAACAGACGCGGGCAGAAACATCGCCTCCTTGGTGATTATTGGATTGGTATTTTCAGTGTGCCGGCTGAAAAAGGGGCCTGATCAAAAATACATTTTTGGAGAGCTCGATCAGTTCAGCCCCTTTGCCACATCAGCTCTCTGAAGAACTGGTGGACATCGATTTACTTGAGTCTAGTCCAAACAGTAGATAGCACCCAGCAGGCAAAACGGTCGGTGACCTCCTCCTGCATGAGTTTACCCTTCTGCTGCAGCCTACAGTCGTCCCCTCGAGCTTTCTTAGTTCCTCGGGAGGACGAGCTCGGCCCTGAGTTATCGCGCCTTTGGATCGGGGATAAAGGCAACAATTGATTCATTATCTTTGGACATCAGCTCCCTCAGGCGGAGATGGATACTTGTCAGAGCGTTGCTAGTTTAATGGGCAAAACATTCAAGGTCACAAGCAACAAAGTAGACAAGAGGAGAGATAAAAGGGTGGCCGTTAAATTCGTTGATGATCACACACGATGAAGGGAAAAGTTTTTATGAGCAGCAGATATGCATTCAGAGAGAGACCTTTGCTTACAGAGACAACTCTCTGGTGATGGAAGAATTCATCCGCTGCCTTGAACTTCTTCCCGCCTGCTTGTTTTGCCTCCGCACTCTATTGAATTGATCACATCTTCTTGCTGCCATTATCTTCATCACCTCATTCCACCCAGTTCAATCCGAAGAAACCCTCGGCGTTATTAATATTGGACAACCGGACTCCAATTCTAACTCCAAACCCAAATTCTGCTGCTTCAATGGCTTTCAAAAGAAGTGAATATTCTTTTATGTTTTTAATCAGAAACCCTTTCCAAAAGTGCTTCTGAGATCCTGTTTCACCTCCATAGAACCGACAGGGGAATATCCATTTTCTAGTTGAAGAGAATTCAAATAAGGGCAGCAAACGAGAAGCTTATCTGATCAGCAGCGAGGCCTTTGAACAGAAACGCTGACATGATCATTAAATTGTCGAGCACATAGACAGTAATATAGTACAGTACTGATACTTTTGTTCGCCGATTGGTAGCATAATAGATTACAGGACCCTTTGACTCAACATGCTCAGCTTGCAATTTTTGTTATTTAAAAGCTTGTGATCGGTGCGCTCTCCCAACGGTTTTGATAGAATATTCATGCCGTGAATACTTAAGCTGCTTCTAACACCTCTCAACTCCTTACGCAGCAAACAGCTTTGACCGCGCTAAGAGGTTTTCATGCAATCTTTGCCTCTTGGCACTTTTCCATCCCGCTAATTCTTTGTCTTTAGACCCATTCCTGCTTGGGAAGAGACGGCTTAAGGAGAACACTGAGCTCAATCAAGCTGGACGGAGAGGAAACAATCTTCAAGCAAGAAGGAGGCGCTTTAGATAGACTCCCATGCTATCATTTTCATTTAGTGTCTATTTTGAAACCTTTGCAAGGCTTTTATGTGCAAAAACACACTGAACCATCGCTTGCTTGCTGCACACTGAGTGAAAACGTGTAATTTTAGGTACTGTTTCTTTGATGTAAACATGTTATAGTAGTAACTAAGCTTACAGGGCAGATCAGGACCTACTGGCTGCATATAAACAAACTCACATCAAAATTGTGTTTCTTTACCCAATAAATCGTAAAAACATAATACGGTCAACAAATATGTCTGCACTCGGCTATTGTGAGATCGTATACATTTTTTACTCATCGTTGTATTTGATATGAAAAGATGGGATGGTTACCATGGAAAAGGGAACTACAGTTTACATGATTCGCCTGTAAGGCTCCGCTCTGCTTATATCTGCTCTTTAATTACACTTAAACACACTGAATATGATTTAAACACATTCAAAGTTTTGATCAAACAGTTTGTTGCGCTTCATTAGGTTGTTGTATTGTGTCTGCTGGCCAATGAGACGAGCTCATACATGAAAACATTTGGTTTGGCTGGTGTGTGTATCCTATTTTTCACATTATTTTTACAGAATGCTTTTAATTTGTCTTGATAATTTGCAATGATATTGTGAAACCATAAATTGTCTGTTAGTCACACTGGGCTTCGTGCGCCTAATAGTGCATAATTACCTGTTGTTTTCATAACCAACTGTGAAGGTGTGTGTATGTGTGTGTACACATTAATGAACAAAGCAAACGAGCTCCTCTCTGGCACATCTTTGCTGTCGCCATTATTTGTATTTTCCTCTGTTTTTACCTCAGATGATGATGCAGAACAGCCATTAACTTGATATAATCTGTGTTTATTATTGTTTTTCTTCATCGTGTTTTTTTAATATCGTCTGAATATCGTTTTTATATTGCTAGAGGAAGAGATGGTGATCTAAATAAGACGACGTTTTAATATAAATGGAATACATACATTTCTAAATGCAACGACCTCGACCACGACCCACTTTGATAATGTTCATGCATTGCGCAATAAAAATGAGGGAAATTAACGAATCGCGCACTACATCAGAGGTTAAATGTTAATCACTTCCTCACGTTGTTCTGATCCACGCCTCGCGCGTCTCGTCTCCTTGTATCGCCGAGTGTCACGCACAGTTAAATGAAGGAAGCTGCCACTCTGCCGCACTGCCCACTGGCATTGTTTACTTCAATTAAAGCCAACGCGGAATCATCGCCTTGCAAAAAAAGCCTGGTTAATCAGAATTACACTGTAAAGCCCAAAGGTACAAAAACAATTTCATCTGGAGGTAGAGGAGAATGTATGTTTTATACATAAAAACACATGCAGGATTTAGTGATTTAGCAGGTTTGCACGTACGGCAAACGTCTCCACATCACATGGACCACCTTATCGTGAAATAAGAAAGCTTATAAGGAAAAGCAAAACACCACGGAGGCGCGTTAGGGGCCGTATTCCTGGTGCTGCAGTATTTGTCTCATGGTCTGACCATCTCACACAGCACATCTGAAATACAATGTGGGAGATGATCGAGTCTTACTGTCAATACATCACCCCAGAAAATTACCTCTTCTCTGCTTGGCCTACTTTAATCTCTGGCCCTCTATTGAGGGAATGAACACTCTCTCCTCTGTCCTATTGACGACGTAAAATAGGTTTGCCAGCTTGATTGACAACTTTGTCCACCTGACAAAATGTAATGCAGCAGAGGACAAAAAAGCAGATCGGGAATTCTTTGGAGCCAATCTGGTGCTGCCGATTACATTTTCTCCGCCGTCTTCTGCTTTATTGTATCAGATGGGTCTTTTGAAGTATTGAGGGAGAGTGTTTTATTGGGTGTTCTGTGTGTGCCAGTGTGTGCTTGTGCGTGCGTGGAAACATTTGGCTGTGCTCGCGAGGTAAAATATTCCACAGTATGCAATATAAAAGTTATTAGCATTATATTGCACTGATATTTTTGGCGTTTGGCTCCCGCCGTCATCCAGCGTGACTTAAAATGAGTCCAACGGTAGAATTATTGATTGGATTCTTCAATCACAACAGTGGACGCACAAGAGTCAGAACTCCAATGGCGTGATAATATTTCTGTGGTTGTAGAATGCATACATAAAAGAGAAATAACCACAGAGAGAAGTACTCCTGGTTGTACAAAACAGTGTAACGTACTGATTCATTGCATACTAAGGAAGGTTAGTATATGGATTTGGAACAGAGCCACACAAAGAGATTTCTGTGCTGAGATCAACTCTTTATTCTACACCGAAATTGACAATATATGTGGCAACACACGAGTCGAGATCATTTATTAGACATTTTCCAATGCAACAACTGAAACGTGTTTAAAACGTTCTTGACCTAAATGAATGACAACGTAAAGAGTCAAAACATCATCATCACTCCATTCTGCAGAGTTGAGCTGACGATGGAGAAAGAGCCGTGAATAAATAAATATGCTATACGATACCGCACACAAAACGCTCAAACGACAACTTTAAAGCAGCCTGCTCAGTGTATCAGAGACCTTGAATGCTGTTCAATCATTTAAAGCACCGTGTGTGTGTGTGTGTGTGTGTGTGTGTGTGTGTGTGTGTGTGCATCGGCAACACCGTGGTGGTTGATGATGAAGCAAAAGGTGGAACTCATCCAATGTTTCCTCAACGGGTTTGACAGATTTCAACATCCTCAGTGTGTGTGTGTGTGTGTATGTGTGTAAGCAAGCTCATTCAAATGGTTATTGACAGATTTTTATGAAATGTTGTGGAGAGGTGAGTTGTGGGCCAAGGGACGTTATAGTGGCTTTTGAGGCGAATCATGGTCACAGTTTTAAAGTTATTACATTTTTTAAACATTATTTTTAGACCATAGACAACCATTCAGACTGCTTGCCGTCTGTTAACACGCGGTTCCCACTAGATGGTAACAGAGACTAAGGACGGTACAGCCAGCCTTCAAACCCAAACACTCACTACCATTGGATGTGGATCAGTAGGATCCGGATCGGTAAGATCTGGATCTGGATCAGAAGAGTCTAAATCAGTAGGATCTGGATCAGTAGGATCTGGATCAGAAGAGTCTGGATCACTAGGATCTGGATCAGTAGGATCTGGATCAGTAGGACCTGGATCAGTAGGATCTGGATCAGTAGGATCTGGATCAGTAGGATCTGGATCTGGTGGTCAGAAAGTCATCTTCAGATAGGAGCTATATTTATCCAGGCATAGCCGAGTGCCTAGCAGGGCTACAAACATGCAGCTACCAGCATCATCTAGTGGAGATGGAGCTGATTCAGTAAAGCACAAA
>OMOW01100066.1:0-12825 GCA_900312555.1 Lamprogrammus exutus
AGATCACATCACGATCGCCACCTACATCTGCAAGAGGGAATTCCCACCCACTTTCAAAACACAATGTGAGAACACACAAATGTGTTAAATTTCAATCAAAAATAAATAGAATTAATATGGCTCTGGCTTGTTTGAAACGCAGAGGCTGTACGAATTCTACTTGGTGCATCTTGAGATTTGATTGCATTTAATGGAAAACTCCTGTATACATAGAAATAAGAGAATGTGTCTTTATATGTGTTAGGAGTTAATATGGCGAGCGTGTATTTGGATAATTCCAGTAACACCAGTTCAGATCGGAATGTTGTGTAATGAGAACATTGATCTATTTCTCATGAATCCACGTTTGTATCTGCATCACCGTAACCCATTGTCTTCCATGCATTTTGTGACACAGGTTCCTCCAACATCATCGTGTCCCACCTTCTCGTGGCGGAGCCGGAGAAGTTGTTCGCCATGCCTGACCCCCTCCAGCCTGACACGGCTCAGCGAACGCTCACCACCCTGTGCGACCTCGCCGACCGCGAGCTGGTCGTCATCATCGGTTGGGCCAAACACATACCTGGTAAGGCTGCAGGGAGGATGAAACGAGGGGAGGAGGGACGGCGATAGCACGGCAGCGGCGGGAGAGATGTAGTGATCCGATCTCACCCACGGGCAAGAAACTTGCTGTGTCATGTTTCACTCAGGCCACAACTTCAGGGTCTATTTTCAGAGAACTAGAAAAGTGACCATTTTAAAACGTCCTGCAGGCTGTAATCCAGTATGTATGATAAGATCGTCTCAGCAGCATCAAATGGCAGTGTTTTATTTCTCTGTTCAATTTCAAAATTAAGCGCAAAGAACTGTCTTTAGCTCTTAAGTTTAAGCTTTTTTTTAATGTCAATTTTAAGTTTGCTGGCGGTGTTTAGGGGAATCTGGAACACTAACCTCTATCTTACTGTTCTCTTTTCTCCGCTCTAGACAGATTCGTTCTCTTATGTGTCATGATTTTTGCCCAGAGATCATACAGGAAGTGCTGATGAATAACTGGAATGCTTTCAAGTCAGTCATTTTAAGATGGTTGCTTAGTTTCCGGCACCATCAAAATCTGTTTTAGGACGACGAATGCGAACCTGCCTCACAATATGTAGGGCCAGCACTGGGTTAGCTGCCAGCTGAGCAGGTCGGCTGTTTTGGAAGGTAGAATTGGATCAGACTATGTAGCTCACTATTTGGCAAGTGTAAAGACACGAGACCAGTATTTGCTGCGTCACTCGACTCAGCCACATCTGAACCCTGGTCCCAGTTTTCCTCCTCTGAAATCATATTCCTCTCTGTCTGTTCCTGTGACTAATTCCCCGCAGGCTTCTTGTCGCTGTCCCTAGCGGACCAGATGTCTGTGCTGCAGTCAGTGTGGCTGGAGGTGCTGGTTCTGGGCGTAGCGTACCGCTCGCTTGGCTGTGAAGACGAGGTGGTGTTTGCAGAGGATTTTGTTCTCGACGAGGAGATGTCACGCGTTGCTGGGCTGACCGAGCTAAATGCAGCTATTAGTCAACTCGCGCGCCGTTTCCGTGCTCTGAATGTGGACCGAGAGGAATTTGTCATGCTGAAAGCCATCGCCCTCACTAACTCAGGTAATCAAGGAGTGTTTTATGTTTGTAGCAGAGTTCAGTTCTCCAAAGTTTCCCTTACCTGAGCATCTAAGATTTGACAAATACCTTTTTTAGTGGAGAGACTTCAATTTCGTTCTTGCAAATCATTTCTTGTGTCAGTGTGGTCTTCGGACTGTGAAAAAATACCAACGCAGTGATGCCATGTGTCCCTGCTGCTCTGTCAGATTCTGTTTACATCGAGGACATGGAGGCTGTGCAGAAGCTGCGGGACCTCCTCCACCAGGCCCTACTGGAGCTGGAGTGCCAGCGGCGCCCTGACGATCCCCAGCGCGCAGGACGCCTCCTCCTAACGTTGCCCCTCCTGCGACAGACTGCCGGCCGCGCTCTCACCACCTTCTACAGCATCAAGACCCGTGGTGGCGTGCCCATGCACAAACTCTTCCTGGAGATGTTGGAGGCCATGATGGACTCCCCCTAGAGGGAACGGCAGCAGAAGGAAAGACAATGCAGGCCAACAGATCTAGTCCTAGAGAGAGAGAGAGAGAGAGAGAGAGAGAGAGAATGAGTGGTTAGTGTGAATGGAAAGATTTTATCAGAGAATTAATAATGAGGAAGATAATTCTTTTTTATATTTAGGCTACATGAAAGAAGGAAAACGCGAGGACAGAACAACCTCGTGTTCTAAGTGGGAATCAGTTATTTAAAGTAAGTCAGAACTGCCAAATTTGTAGTAAAAGGCTCCAAGATCCACATCAGTCCAAATGTGGGCAAAAACTGAGGAGAAACCATAAGCGCGAATGCCTGAGTACTGTTCAGTTGCTACCATCTCGATGGTATTTTCCATGGCAGCGTTGTTTTGCTGTTGAATAACCACTGATGAACAATGTCAAGGCACCCACGACAGACTGCAAACGTGGCTTTTGATCTTTGTGCAAATAGTGCGACATGTAGTCACTAAAGCCATAATGAAATAGCTGGCAGAAGACTAAAGGGTCCAGTATAGGGTCAGATTGACATGCACATTGAGTGCTTGTATTTACTATAGTTTAGTGTGCCGTTGTAGGCAAATTCATAGGAATTACTTGCAATATGTTAAAAGCAATATAATGACTGTCACATTTAAAATGTGGATAAAAGGGTGAGACAACCAGTTGTGTGTGTATATCAGTAGTTCACCACTCACAGGACCCCAAGTACTGCAGTTTTTCTTCTAGTATCTTGTAGAGACGGCTTTAGACCCTGGGACACTAGCAGAGTACATTTAACAACCTGGTGCAAGAGAAAATCGGTAGCGGTTTGGGTGTTGACTGGAGCAGGGAACCACTGGTGAGTTTAGTAAGCGTGCATTTAAAGTGAACGCTTCGAAAAGAGGTCGTGTAAATGATTTTGTCATCCAAGCAAAGTGCATACGAAGATTGTGAGTTTAATACATTCAGTGTTGTATGTAAATCATGAAGGCACACATCAAACTGGCTTCCCATGCACGTGTGTATATGTGTGCGTGAGTGTGTGTGCAGTCAAAACCAATGAGACACACAGATCAGGGAAAGAACACAACTCTTGGACATTAAAGCCAGCACGGCAACAGCAGTGGTCAGGAGAGGAGCGCTCATGCCTGATTTGCTTTTTTTATACTGTCGTCCTTCACCAGATCTAACCGCCACTTTTTGACTTCAGCCGAATGTGAAGTTGAAAAATAATGGAAATGTTGTTAACTTGTTTCATTTCTGGGCTATAACGTGTAACACTAACTCATATGATTGTTATATCATATGATTTTGCTGCCTTTTGTGCAGTATTGTACAAAAGATCTCCGTTTTTTAATGTAAGATCCCTCCATCATCTGTCAAACTTTTAACACAAGTGTGCCCGTAAAGGGATCACGGGCGAGAAGAAATGCAACGGATCTTCCTTTTGGATGTTTTGGAACTTGTCAAGACACCATCTGCAAAAAAAAAAAAGAGGGGGAAAAAGTCCTACTCATTGTTTGGCTTTTTTGTGTACTTAAGATATAAATGATGATGTTTTTGATATAACAAGCTTCTCATGCCATGCACAACCGCAGAATCTGATGTCAAAATTGGATCCGTCAAAATATTTAGATGCTTAAGGGCCATTAGTGTTTAGCCATGTACAGTTCCATTTAGATAAAAAGCAGAAAGATGCGATTTGTGATGAACGACAATAAAACCGCCGAATGTGACAGAAACTCCCCGCTCCACTCACATGTGTGCTGCTCATAGTGTACTGAAATTTGTAAAAACTTGAAACTTACTTTGCATACCTTTTTCCTTTCTAACACGGAAGGCATACAGGCACCCAGCTGGTTTGGTATGATGTTAAGCTGTCCTTTCAGAATGTAGTGAATGGTACTTTGGTTTTTGAAAATGTGACTGTTTCTGAGACGTTTTTAGCCATTTTAGGGATCAATTTCTATGGCTACATGGATCCCGCAGCGTGGTGAGGCTACAGAGGGCTACCTCAAGAGGCAGAGTAAGCCAGATGGCCAGATTACTGTGGAAACAAATATGTCTCTCTTGATCTTTTGAATAATTTGTCAAGTTAAATTTGGATCTTGGGTGTGTTTTATGCTTAGCGGTTGCACCGACGCTTCAGCACTGTTTAGTTTTCATAACAGTAAGATGTCTCTGGATCATTAATCATGCTTGAAATGCCCCCACAGGACAAAATGGCACACACTGAAGGGCGAGCCAATATTTTGTGTTTTCACAGCATAAACGGTGCGCTGGACGTAATTGACCCCAGTTTTCAGCTTGTGCCGCAGGAGTTTTAGCCAGAGTCTCTACGATGCAGCTGTTCATCTGCTAGAAACTCTGGAGAAATGTTCGGCAAAAGTTGTCTTTTGATTTGTTTCCTCTCATCCATCTATACTGCTCAATTCTTTAAGGGTCCCTGAGAGTGAAAAGTAACATCACAGTTCAAAGGTTACAGATTACATATTCCCATCATCTAAAATGTCATTGTTTCTGCTTTGTTTACGAACTTTATATCTGGAATAATTAGCATTCTGCGGGAATAAACAAGTGTAGATGTTTGGGTCCAGTTACAGAGTTGTCAAAGTTTCTCCCTAATAACTTGGTCTTTCACACCACGGTAGATTTTCACGAGCTTAATAACGTAACAGGTACGGCGGGGTCATTTGCAGTGTCTTTGTTTAAATTATACAGTCATTTGTAGTTTCTGATAAATATGTGCGCATTAATAAAAATGAGCAATACAATAAATTACCAAACCTCACACATTTCCTTGTATAGCCACAGTGTAAATTTAACATTGCCAGTTATAATGAAGAATAGCTGTACTAAATGTTATATTATTTAGAAGTTTAAAAAAAAAAAAAAATCAATGTTTGTATTTTGAAAGACTATTTAAATGATTAAATTCTATTTTTTACTCAATTTACTGTTGTTTGTTGACACTTGCTTTATTTTTGTGCGTGATATTGGCTGTGAATTCTGTGTGTAGGCTACTTTTTTCATTTTAGAACAGTTTGATGTCCGTGTCTAAACATGTCCACATAAAATCACTGTGAAAAAAGTGAAATCACTATCTGAAGCAACGGGTAGTGGATTATTGTAGGTGCTTTGTGCTGTGTAATAAATGAACACATCACCACCGCATAATATTGGTCTCATCTCTCCCTGTGTACTCTGTGTTTGTGTGTGTGTGTGTGTATGTGTATATGTGTGGTTGGGGTAGTCTGAAGAATATACTGTTTCCTGTGTCCTCATCTTCAAACATTAAAAAGTTTGATCACCTTAATGTGATGTTTTTACGTTTTATTTTTGCATTAAAATGTGTTAAGATCATTCGAGAACAAAGGAGTTGATGCCATGACACAAAATGATGTGAATATACTGCAGAAATAGTAGTGTGTATCTGTTTATACTGTGTTGTCTTTTTGTGTTTATGTATTTTCCATGTCACTCTTGTCTGTCAGTCACATTTATGAGACAGCTTGACAAAGATTTCAGCAAGTTGGGATAAAATGTATCTGTATAAATTATATAACCTATAATTGACAATACAATGTAGGCAAATCTTTCTCCAACTAAATGGAAATCCCTGAGATAATAGAAGTTTCATCTTAGTTATGCATAGACAGACACTTAGTATTCTGAACTAGAGTTACATAGCATTCACTTAATGATAAGAAATATAGTAATAAATCAATTAATAACATTTTCTGCAATCAAAACTAAGCTATTCTAAGTGGTACGTTAAGATCTTTGTGCCTTTTATAATCCACAGTAAGAAACTTTTCTACTTTTTTCAGTGCAATATCATGCAGAATTTCTGGCAAAAACTACTGTCATCACCAGCTTGTATGCATTAACTTCAAAGACATCATTTTATATCTTCAGTATAAATTTTTATAAATTTTAAAATAATTTTCATTTCATTGCTAACGTTATTATTTTAATGGCAATATATTATGCCATTAGGGATCGCACATTTTGTAACCCTTCTCTCACTTTTTCAAATTTATTTAGAAAACCAGCATCATTTGGTCTCTTCGGGCCTCGTGAATGACAATAAATGCTACTTGTTAATATCTCAAAACAGAGTTGACACAAGTAAACTAAATTTTCTAAGTCTGAAATTGAATTTATGTTAATTTGTTTATGTATTGCGATTTGTTTGGTACTGTACTTTCAATTCTGTTGCCTGATGTTATATCACCATGTTATCGCTGCTGTTTGTTAGTCGTTCAATAAAGTTCTTTAAAAAAACAAAACTATTTATGATGGCTGTATTCCATTTAGTTGTGCTGGTAGAAATATCAGCGAGACGACAACACAGCACCGAACCCCCATGACACTCACTTCTAAATGGAATGCAGACATTATTGATACTATTAATTATGCCTATGTGCTTCTCGTCCTACGTTTCTACCCTGGTTAATGCGGAAATGGCCTAAATTGTAAAGGCTTATTCCTCTCGCAGCTATAAATAAATGCTTATTCTAATGTCATAAATTGTCATTCCTGGCCTACCCCTTTTAGACGTGACGCGAAATGTCTGCTATCCTACAAACAAACAAGGAGATGATCGGCTCATATCAAATAAAGCCTTAGATACGTGAGTTTCTACTAACAAGATGGCGCAGTAAATAAGGATTTCGGCCCAAATCCTAAAACTTAATCCCAACAGCCAAACTATACGGGACACTGACTGTGCAGGTAGTACAGCGAATCAGTGGGGGTGTGTCTTCCTATGTAACAAGCACGGGACGCACGACGCACCGAATTTATAAGAGGTTATTAAATTTGTGAGGTAATATGCTTTCCAACGCATCCGCCCTCGTCAAAAACACGCGTGTTGTCCAGTACGCCAGACTGCTGCACACTTCCTTCGCTAAAATGCCAATCCAGGTAAGATTTCTGTACTTTTTGCCATGTGGTGGCCAGAGGTGAAAATGCCGGTGTGTTTGACTGTGAATAAGCTAAATTACACATAAATGCCCTTCCTCTTCTTCTCTGTAGGCTAACCATTTCCCCATGGAACCTGTGTCGCAATGTCAACCGCTGGTTAACAGTGAATTTGTTTAACTCCAGTTTTCGCCCTCCTCTCTGTACTTTACTAGTTGTCCCTCCAACACCTACAAGGTTTTGCCGTAGCTGAATATCGACGTAGTTACACTAACCTTATTAACTCTCGGCTGGCTGCTCCCTTACGGATTACAGGCACTTTTAAAGTGATTTTATACCTTGAAAGTCCGTGTAACAGTGAACCCGCACAGAAACGCTTATATTACATTTCCCTGCTGGATACTTAATTCTTTAGCTGCTATCTTATATCTGAAAGTGTACAAATGCGTCACATTTTATTGGATTAACCAGTCTACCGGGCGTAACATACGTAAAGTTGAATGTTATTAGGTTATTGCTTCTCTGGAGACAGTTATTAACTCTCACTGCGGTTGAGTGTGTCTCTTGTTTGAGGATTTGTAGGTGTAACTCGTCAATGTCAAGCGTTACTTAAGAACTGCCTCTCTTTCAGCCATTTTAATCACAGGGCTCCAGTTGCTCGCGGTGGTTTGCAGCGCCTCCCAGTGGCCAGCAGTCACTTTGCAATAAAATAATGAGCCATTATTTTAATGAGCTCCTCAAACCTGAACCTGTAAAGTGTAAACCAAAACAGAATCCAGCAACGTAAAACTAAAATACAATCAAACCAATCTAAACAAATACATATATTTTTTTCTTTATTAATTAGTCCTAAAATAAACAAAAACATGGTTCCATGGTGACAGCTTATGTTGTAAAGTGCCCTTTTGCACAAAATGGGTCTATTAAGTAAAAGTAAACTGAATTAGGTTTTTGAAATTAATCCAGCTCCACTCTTATTTCCAAATATTCATATTCACAGTCTTCATAGTAGTTTCACAAGTAGTATTTTTAGGATTTCCTGTGACGTCTGTGTGGACCTGAAGATGGAGGCTGCACCCCTGCAACTTCTGCATTTATTTGTCACAAATCATCCCGATTTCTCCCAACGTTAATTGTTGCTCTCAACTTTCAAACTGTCCAATAAATGCAATGCAGTGTAAAAACATAAAACTTTCCTCTTAGTTTTAGTCTTTTGGATGTATAATCGGTAACAACCAAGATTGGAGCATCACAGCGATAAAAGATTGTATTTTAATTTTATACATTCATAAGTGTGTGGCTATTCCTGCAAATATTTTAATTTAGCCACTTGGACACAACCTTCCCTGAAACCTCTTATATCCACAAAAACTCTCTGTTTTGGTCTCGCAGAATTATCCTCGACACCAACACTACACCTTACCTTGGGAAAATATTTGCACTTGTCGCTATGTATTTACTGCAAATGCTGTCTATGAATATTGACACTTCCTTGACCTAAGGAGTAAAGAGAAGTTTTACCTGCCTATGAAGAAAACATTTAGCTTACAATGACCTGTGCGGGCAGGCCAGAAATGTTTATTTTATGACTTTTCTTGCACTTAAAGTCCTGTTGTTGTCATCCCGATGCACGTTAGGTTGGAGAAAAACTCCCAGCAGTGGAGGTCCAGGAGGGGGAGCCTGGAAATAAGGTGGCTATGGATCAACTCTTCAAGGGGAAGAAAGGAGTCCTCTTTGCTGTACCAGGAGCATTTACCCCTGGTTGTTCCAAGGCAAGTCCACTCTATTAATCAGCTTAGTACAGTTTATAGCTGCTCAATATGTTACCTTTTAACTTTGCATCTCCCATGTCCTTTTCAGACTCATCTTCCAGGTTTTGTGGAGCAGGCGGATGACTTGCGGAGTAAAGGCATCCAGGAAGTTGCCTGCATTGCTGTCAATGATGTGTTCGTCATGGCTTCTTGGGGAAAGGAGCATGGAGCAGAAGGCAAGGTGTGGACCGCAATTTTCTGTATTGTGTCAAACTATGAGTTCGCTTGCACAAATGGCCAATGCATTAACGTTAAATTGAATCATTAGATGAAATGACTATATACTGTAGGATGTCAGCGATCCTCTCAAAGAAACTCTTTGTGACACAGCAGAAATACTTAAATGCCTGGGATTGCTCAATGATATTTAATATGCCGCTCTAAATAATTGAGCTCATTACTGCTGTGATTTGTTTTGCAGGTTCGAATGCTAGCTGATCCGACTGGAGCATTCACAAAGGTAAGCCTCGGCCCTCTGATACGTGACTTGCCTTTGCGAATATACAGGACGTTGATTGTGTGTACGCATTTGTCTTTTTTTTCTGCTTTTTAGGCAGTGGACCTGTTACTTGACAGTGATAAGATTGTGCAGACCCTTGGGAATAAGCGTTCCAAGAGGTAAGGACGATGCCCATACCTATCTCAATTCTGTGATATCCAATAGTAGAATGAAAGAATTACATTTTCATTTGTTTTTGTTTTTAGAGGATTATGTGTGCACAGATTGTCTAGGACTCTTTGAAGGTCTGCCATAGAACTCTTACATCGGTATTTCTGTTACAATCAGAGTAGAACATGCAGGGAAAAAATGTGTTGCCTACTACCAACGTGTGTTTCATCATAATCAAATTTGATGTTTAATTGTGAATTTAATCAATTATTGAAGATTAAGAGCAGATCATGACATTGTGCATGTCAAGGTTTGTTTAGTACTGTTTTGCAGATTATAGTGAAGGGAGTCAGGCGTTTGCCATTTGGGATCCTAGGCTGCGTAGTATTCTGTCCAAAAATCTTCAACTCACAAAAGCAAATTTATCATGACTCAATAGAATAAATTGGCTTTCTAAGTAATAATTTAACTGGATTTTCAAGTCAATAATTTTTTTTGTTTGCAACAATTCCTGATATGATTAATTTAATGTTGCTGTAAGACCTATGCTGGATTAGATTTCACACCATCTTCCACAAATAAACCTTATGTAATCCTTAAAGTATTGTGTCTCTGAATCTGCATTTTACGCCTGCGCTTGGGTTTATAGCTGTGAATCAGTGTGTAATTCATCCTGTATTTCAGATATTCTATGCTGGTGGAAGACGGAGTCGTGAAGAAGCTCAATGTGGAGCCCGATGGCACCGGCCTGACCTGCAGCCTGGCTTCTAATATTCTGTCTTAGCTGTAGGCTTATTCAGCTTATTGACAGTGAAATTGTAAACTGATTTTGCACTAGTCAAACCCACCACCAACCCTTATCAGCATTCGCACCATCCCAAAGCCAAATGAACATGTCAAATGGATGATAATGTCATCTGGAGGGAAATTAATGCGCACAACTATTACATGAAAGGCATCCCATTGACTCCATCCCTGTCTGTATAGTATTACATGTGAGTAAATAAAATTCAGCACAGAAGCAATAATCACTTTGTCGTCTTGTATTACATGCAGCATGTGTTCTTTACTATTAAATATCCTATAGCTCACTCAGTGATACAATGAATGATCCAAGGCAAAATGGCGTTGATGATGATTTTGTGGTCATGGTAAATAAGATATTTTTTGTCTTGGAGTAAGCAATCATGCAAAGAATATCAACGCAAAAGCTCAAAGTGAAACAATCAAAATGGTCAAGATGACATTCTGATTATTAACTTATTTTGTCATTTCTAAGTTTATGACAAACTGATCTATCATTTGTGTAATAACTATCAAAAATGCCCTCACATAAATGAAGACAAATATTGATGTGACCAAAGATAATATGAACCAGATTTTCTGGCGTTTGCTCTGAGCAAGGACCTCTTCTATGTGCTTGCTCTGAGAATATACAGAAACAGAATATGCACATTAATAGATTAGTGTGTATATATATAAATGATAGCTGTTCTGTTCTTGTGCTTAAACTGAACCATTACCAGATATGAACCAAAAGCTACTGATCTATATATACTTTCGTTCAAATGTGCTACATCCCCTATCAGAAAATCGCAATATCCTTGCTGGGACATTGCAGTGATCGATCCTTTAGCCATGTGTGCCTGCGAGTCTGTAATCTGGGTCACAATCATCCACTGTGCTCTGGAGCATAAACGTAAGAACGGAACAGGGGATCGCAATGCATTGTGGTAGCCGGTGTTTGAACAGCAACGCTACGGCTCTCCGGCTAAAGCTAACAGCTCCCAACGACGATATACAGGTTAGTAACACATAACCAATGATCTTATTTAAGTAGATTATATCAGTGGATATGCATAAATGCCCACAAAGTTGTTTTATATGACTATAAGTAGCACAGCTCTGTAGAATTTAGCCAAAGCTGAGTTGCAGTGAGTGAATTTGAAGACGCCTCTTTTTGACGCCGCTTTAGCCTCACACAACGCGGCCACGTTTTTGGAGATGAAGTGATGAATTTAGATGGTAAATTATTTGAAAGAATTAGCGGCGACTCATTTGGGAAACTGCAGACGGTGGCGGCTAATGGTACGATTTGTGTTTCGTTGTTGTTAGTGGGGGTTAGCTTGGTGCTGTAGCTAAGGAGCTAACATTAGCGCTGTTATTAAATGCGCGCGCAATTCAACAGCGGAAATGTTGTTAATCTAGTCTGGGTTATGAACACACACAACTATGGTCGGTAAACCGGTGGATTATATCTCTCTGTGTGTGTGCAGTCTTATTCCGTGTAAACTAACAAGTACAGTCATAATTAAAAACATTGTATTCAAGTATGCAGTTGAAGTGAGGGGCCTCTGGGGCCCATGGTGTTACTTTTAAACAATTTTTTGACTGATCGCACATGTATACATCAATATATTTATACTCAAAGTTAAGCAAGAGTGTGCCTTACTAAAGAGTCTCTCGTAGTGTATGTGACAGACACACTTGATTGCAGACTGGGTGTGTTGGGGTGAAGCAACCAGTCTGTCTGGTGGTGCACTTTGTTTTGCATATCTTTCAATGGTGTTTGGATTATGTGTTTGTGGTTACCGTGATGAATAGCAAGTGGATTGTCATTGTCTCTGCTTCTTGAGCATATTGTATTTAGTGAAACCTTTCAGATGTATTTCTATAAACATGCATCATTAAGTGAAAGTTACACGTAGTGATTCAAATTATTTATGGGAGTAAAGAGTAAGCGAAAGGAATAAAATGCTTTGTGTGTGGCCACACCCTTGATAACAATGTAGAGCGTTCTCAAAAAATGTAGGGAGGTTCTTTTGGCTCAGTGGTGCCATGCCATAGGGTCGACATCCCATAGGTCCGACAGCCCATGAGTCTGATGGTCTGCTATGCCGAAAACAAATACTCATTGCTCCGAAGGTCCTTGATCCAAAAATACACACTTTTGAGTTGTGGTAATTCAGTGACTGCTGGTTTGAACAGTTTCAAGCACTTGATGAACTGAAAAGGCACATGGACAATTGTTTCTCATATTGCTGTTTTATTTATGAACCGTCATTACTCTTACATAGTGTTGCTCCTCCAACGATCTGTCCAATGTCCGCGAATATCTGATATATCCAATCCGAGTAATTTAAGGACCGGAAAGGTAGTTGTTGTTGTCGTTTTCCTGGTTGCTTGTACACATAATGCATCATACATGCCATGTACACTTAAAATGACGTAGGACATTGCGTCGCATTCTTTTCCCCATGTGTGATGACGGTGTCATCATGACGCGACCAGGAAATTGACTACAGCAACTTCTGTGGTCGTTCAGAGTTTGATAAATTACTTGGATTTGATATATCAGACATTCGTGGACATTGAACAGTTTGTTGGAGGAGCAAGAATATGTAAGAGTAATGACC
>OMOW01100068.1:0-10010 GCA_900312555.1 Lamprogrammus exutus
GAAAGGAGGAGGCTCACACCGGGGTGCTACACACACACACACACACACACACACACACACACACAGTATTATCACAACACTGCGACACTTCAGTGTTGAAAAAAATCTAAATCAAAACACAAAGGATCCTACTGCCTCTTTTTTCACAACATCACTTTCAATATTTTCAACAAATTCTGAGCGGAAAAACAGCTCCACTTGACCTGCTTAATTTTCTCCCCTGCCTGCCTGAGAGCAGGGGAACGTGCGTCAGTGTGCACATAAATTCCAGCAAAGCTCCACTCTCTGCACCATGCTGTGTCAAATTCTCTAGCTTAGGTATGATACTCACTGTGGACTGTTTTTAGATGGTCAAACACAGTTACAGTGAGTGTGACCTCGGAAAAGGTGTAGAGAATCAGCAGACAGTGGGTTTTTAACAAGAGAGGAAGAGGGCAGCACTGGGACTCGAAACACAAGCAGATTTCCCTTGTGGGAAGCCTTATTACTCAGAGTGATACGGAATAAAAACACTATGGAGCACTGTGAGCAGTGTGAACTCCACATTTAGCCTACATAACAATTTTAAGATTTACCTGAGTCCCTGAACAATAATGTGAATCATCTGCAATTCTTGACAATATTTACAAGTGCTTTCCTTCATTTATAAAAACTAGACTACACAGACCAGTAACAACCAATAATCATATAAACCAATAACAGCAAATTCGCACACAATGTAGTTTTCAATATGTTTTGCCAATCTAAATAGCATCTTCAGTGGTGCCCAAAGCTACAAGTACCCAGAAAGGCTGCAGTTGTTTGCTGCAGTAACCAACACACATCTTTACACACTCTACCAAGCCTGATGATTCAGTCACACATCAGCCTAAACCAAACCTAAGAATTGTAGACCTATCCACACGCGCAGCCTCTATTATTTTCCCATCCACTCCCTCACAACAAAACTTTTCATATCATCACTGCCAGTTCTACATTCACCATACTTCCTGCAAATCTACAGTACAATACTGTGCAAGTCTGCCTGGGTGTTCCAGTGGGACTAGATGTGTTTAGTACCATAGTTACTTTTCCACTGGAAACATTGCTGCTGCTATCTGATCTTACAGTGGGAGTGGAGCTTAGCTTGTATCTACAGTCATTTGCTGCTGCTCCATTTCAATTACACAGTGCTGATGGGTATGGTGAACATGCGGAAGTCCCAGAGGTCCCCTCTGAGCAAACAAAGCTCTATTACAGAATACTCTGACCCTGAACGTGACTTTCTCATAGGACTAAATCTGGCAAGGGGAAGGGTGATATAAGAGTGATAAACAATGGATGCTTTGCAATACTTACCTAGCTCTTTCAATCCTGCAAAGGGTGTAATTAACCAAAAAAAGCACCTAACCACATCTCATTATGTTCAGCTGTCTGGTTGCATTTGCCATGAAGAGAAAGTGTGTGAGAGATGGAGGGCGGGGGCATTTCAAACCTGCTGTGAAATCACAGAGGGCTGTGATATCCTACCTACGTGCAATTATCAGTTATCAGTGTCTCTCGTCAGTAAGATCCTTTAATTAGGCATGGGAGGCAGAACATTGTGGCATGGATTGTTGAAAATAATCTCCAAAAGAGTATGGAAATGTTTGTGATCATTTCCATGGGATGCTTTCCAAGTGCTTTTCTGTATCAACGACTAATTGTCTCGACACAAAGACAGTGCTCTCTGCTACACGCAAATGCATGACTGAAGAAAACAAGGCTCTCTTGTCTGTTTGTAGTTTATATTAGTTTTCTGAAGAGCGAGACATCAGACCACACACCTGAATTGTTTCAACTTAATTGCAGGTTCACACTGCAAGCAAATCAGGAGTAATTGCATCGAGCCAACACATACTGTCAATTGTAATGTTTATTTATCTGGAGGGGGGTATTTTACAAGCAGTAACTAAGAAAAATAAATATGATGCGAGTTGTGATGATCAGCACCATCTGTTGTTGCAGAAATTGTGTGATCCGTGTAAACATCCTAGATGGCAACAGAGGAGCGGTTAGCCAACAGTGACATCTACAGGTACGCTGAAACACTACATAAACATGATCTCGCAGCAATTTCATAGTGCCGTTTGGACAAAACCGTTGAATAACTGATGCTGTATAAAGCAGTCGTTAATATGAGTGCAAGCTACGTGCTGCTTTAATGGGGGAGGCAGCCACGTATGTAAATCTCTTTGAACTTCGACAGATCAACGTGGACAATTCGATCGCGTTAATATAACTGCTGGCAGAGGCCATCCAGTTAGTCATGCGCTACTGTAATGTGGTGATCAGTGGGGCCTCGGAGGCTGGGAATACAACCTAGATGGCTTTATGAGGCGTGGCAGACCAAATGACAGCCATTTACCATCAAATTACATTGCTTAACCCTCTGCAAGGTCAACAGCGCCGTGCGGGGAGCTTTGGGTGGAAAAATATAAAAGCTGCCGTGCAATGCCACAAAAGCAGTGAAGGAAAGTGCACAAATATAACTTATATTTTTATGTCTACACTGCCTCGTACTGTATAGTTCCCAAACCGCTGTGAATGAATAATCACCTTTGGATTGTCACCTGTAAGAATTGGACTGTTAGATGAACTTTGTACTGCTGGAGCTTTGAAAACTTTTTTCGTACAGCATGAAATTTCTTATTTCCTATGTATGATTCATTGATGTGCTTTGCCCCATTGCCAGGTCAAGGGTGGCACTATATGATTTGCTACCATCCATTTAGTGGGGGAGGTTTAAGCTGGAGGTGCAAGATTCGTAAATTGTGCAAGGAGGCAGTGGTCCCAGCAGGTAGAGTGGTACCGTGTGCCCCTGGCAACCCATTAGGATTAGACCGAGCATTTCTCCTGTCAGCACTATCATACCCGAGCTAAAACATATCCCTCAGAAGGCTTAGCGGGAGAACCTGCAGTGGGAGACCTCGCTTTATAAGACACACACTAGCTCTGGTAGCCCCCCACACACTAACTGTTCCCTACCTCTTTCATCATCCACCACTAACAAAACACAGTGTCTACCTCGCTGCCATTCCCAACCCTTACCCCATACAGCATTTTGCTGCTTTGGGGAAGCATGAGAGCGGTTCTCACTGTGAAATGGATGTGCAATCACAGCCCTTTCCTTGAAGGTTATTGCCCTCACTCTGTGGATTTTCTTCATGGCCACCATGAAACCGATGGGGGGAAATGACAATGGTCAGGTTTGTTGAGTCAGAGCATTAAGCCACAAGCAGGAGAAATAGCTTTGACACTACAGGCTCTTCAAATCACCAGACTGAGCCACCTAAATGCCACAGCAATAAGCAAAGAGACAGGCTGCATTTTTCATCACAGAAGGGGAGCTCATTTCAGAGCGGAGAAGACCAGCGCATCTTGTCTGGCACTTTTCTTAGAATGGGGGATGTGAAGTGTTGTCATGGAACAGCTTCACAGCGGTGGGACAAAGCTTTCATTAAGGCTTAAATTGAGGGACATCACTACAACACAACATGTCTGGGGAGCTGTTTAGCTCAGGTAAAGCGATGGTGAAAAACAAATGGGCCAATTGTAAGCTTATATCAGGTCGTTTGTGGCAGTGGAAACAAAAATTAGCCTTTATGTTAAAAAACTCTGCTCTCATATCCCATTTCTGTGACAAACTCCTCTGGTTGAGGACCATGATTTAATTCAAAGCTCCAACTAATCCCATTTTAACTTTTGTTTCCATTGGGACACTTTATCTGGGCAATTATCCCACCTTATTCTGCCAGTGATGTACTTAAATTTATAACACAGGGGGGAAAAGTATGAAGAAACTGCCTTAGGCCTCTACTCCTTGCAGCTCAGGCAATGTTTCAGGAGACATTTACATAGCCTCAAACCCCTTCAGCAGATAGCTCATCATATAAGTCGCACTATTTGAAATTGTGATTTCATATTTCCTTTCACCTTGTATTTAAAGATAATATTTGTATTTGTAAAGCACTGCTCTAACTTCCTAAAACACCAAACCCATTTTAACCCCCAGAGTTGTCTCACCATCTCATTACTCAATTCTGGAAACCAAGCGCTAAAACTACTGAAATGATCTACGTCAGCTTGCATTAAAACAGACAGGCTGACACATCTTCATGTTTACTCAGTGTACAAGATGGCTTTTGAAATCTGCACCCTACATCTATGTTGAATAATTGATCAAAATATCATGGCACTGTTGCAAAATGTGTTTTTGTTCTACTCTTATTTTAAGTTAACTTTACAGATGAGCCTATATAAATAGCTTTGAATAAAAAACAACAACCTCCAACTGGATCTGTTTGGATAATTTATTTTGCACCTTAAAAGAGCATTAAATGCCTTTTCAAAATTAGTAACATGGCGAGACCCCTAATTATTTTGTATTCTTAAATATTCCACGCTGAATTTCATTTATTTTGTCTACATTAAAACAATATCATTCTTGTTTATATCTGGAGAAAATGTAATAATACCGCTCAGATATGGATGTATGAAGGAATTTGACACAGTGATGAAGATAGATAGCACATGATTAACTAGAAAGGCACACATTGGAACACATAGTTTCTGCAAAGACTGAACAAGCCTATACATTATTTTTGAGAAGAGAAAGAAACTTTTATAATAAGCATGATATTTTTCTTCATCTATGTCTGTAACTATTAAAAATATGTCAAGGCTGTTTGCAAGCGGTATCAGCTGAGCTACACATTAGTGTTTGGTAGTTTCCTATTCATAGTGATAAATATGCCTGATATTTTCATTGAAATTGGTGCATTAGTTTTGAAGAAAGAGACAAAAAACATTCTATCTCACAATGTTAATAAGTAAAATTCCTGTTTCTGCCTCTGGATCTGGGTTGGCAACAAAACGTAATGGGTTCTATTTTGTTAAAATCAGTAGATATCTTTTTGAGTAACAGACAAACCAGCCAACATAACGTCCTTGGTGGAGGTACTAAACATGACTTGTAGTCAGATTCTTTTTGTTGGAAAAAAATGAATCTGTCTTCTGAAAAGTGAAGGTTGTTTTTTTGAGGAATGCACTGTGCAAACTCCACGGGGATGATAGATTATTTCCAGCACCATTGTCTTCTGAATCCATCTGCACACCAGATACTTTGCTGCTCCTTGATCAGGAAACTTATTATGAGGCGTCATGTTTTGATTATCATGTAGATGACATCTTGATCACACTGATTTATTCTGCCTCATTCAATTTGCTTAAGAACTCAAAAAGAATTGCTGGAAATCCACTCATATACACGCAGCACACAGGAGGAGTGGATGAGGAAGTTGTAGAAGACAGACGCATCCACTTTGCAGACAGAATCCATTATAAACCTCCTGTCAGCCCTTCAGTTCGCTCCTGATGATTTCTCCCAGCTACCGATTTACTGAAAACGATTAATTTCTCAGAAACACAAATACCCGCAAATTCATTCGATGTTTTCGTCTCACACATGTTGTACATCTATCCCACACTTTCAGATCTGTTGGTCAGGGAGCTGAACAGTGCATCTTCTCTGTCTTTATAAGCAAATTAGCTTTTGCGTAGGCAAACAAGCTGAATTAAATAGGGTATGAAATTCTTTACAACTTTTGGACCATTCCAGTGGTTTTTTCTTGCTACTTTCCAGAATAATCACTTTACATACCATCAACTGCATTAGATGTTTCTATAAAGGTTGTTTGTTTTTTGAAATAGTTTCCAGATAAATTACCTTCAACTTTACCGTGGCAAAGGGTCAGCTTGGGGCAATTCTGCATATTTTCTTGTGTGCCTATACGAAACATGTCTTAAAGCTGGGTCATGTTCCGCCCTTTTGTTAAGTGTTTTCTTCTGCAACACAAATCCATCCATGCATCCTCTATACCCACTTGTCCTTTTCATAGTCACATTCACATTTATGGGTAGCATAAGCATAAGTAGGAACAATGGACCTTTGAAAAGGCCTCAGATATTGCTCTTACACATTAAATGTGCATAATCACAGTTGTGTTCCAGTCAGCTCTACGCCCCCTGAATCATTTGGGTCACCACCCTCTAACGGTTCTCCTGTTTACAGGCACTGTAGAGTTTCCATTTCACCTAACCAGCATGTCTTTGGACTCAGAGAGGCCCTGGACAGGTTTGAACTGCAACCTTCTTGCTGTGAGGCGACAGTGGTGAACCACTGAAAAATAAATGAATGATAATAAAGCTAAGTAATGTGGTAGATTACTGATTCAGACAATAAATGGTGGTTACTTGCTTTTGTAATCAAAGAGAGTTGAAATAAAATGACTTACTTTAGTGTCTTGTGTGTCATTGTGTTTGTACTTTATGTAAAAATACTGTCTGTTATCATTGTGTAAAGTGTGATACTGAGTTGTGATGTACAGTGCTGTGGAAAAGAATTCCCCCCCGGGATAATAAAGTCTAAAGTAAATTAAGTAAGTAAGTCACAAACCTTTAACCTGATTATCTAGACTGCTTGTATTGCTCAATTAAATTATCAACAATGGCCACGCATAACAAAAATAAAAACAAAACTTCATTCAACATATTTGTAAAGGCAAATGTTATTCCAGTTTTGTAATGCAAACTTTCAAGTCAAGTATTTCAAAACTTTTTTTGTTTCAAGAATTGAGCAACCTTGGTGTTGTACCATTAAATGCTACTTTATCCTTGAATGTTGGCTGAGTCGTGTGTGGGGCTGTTACTTTTTATCCTGAAATGATTGCCTGCCACATAAAGACATGTTTGTTTTGAACTAAACACACTTGCTAAGAGTGTCGTTTGGCAAATTGATTTTAGTCCTAAAGAGGGCCACCTGATGTTTGGCATTCATCATTACTGCTGATTTTCAATCAAACAAACAGCTTTGTTTGAATTGCGAGGCACAAATGGACCCTTAAAAACAACATTCTTTAGGTGAGTTATTGAAGGTCAGAGAATGAACACTCAAAGAGAGAAAAGCAAATAGTTATTTCTTGTATCACAGGGCCATCCAGTGGTAAATTTGTGTTATGTCACTACTCTCATGCTCAACAATTCAGTGTATTTAAAGGATGGGGGGCCTGTATGAATGCTGAACATCAGTGATCCTCCTTTAGTGTGAATAATTAAACTTTCCAACCAAACTAGAAAAAGGGAAGAGTGCCAAATGTGGGATGTGGAGAATTTTAAGGTAGAATTTATTTGGCCACCTCATATGGGTCAAGAAGCGTTTGTGTATAATCACTATTCACCTGTGCCAAGTGGCAATATATCAAACCAGCTCTTTTCTAATGTGGAAGCATGACAATGTTTAAGCACAGATTAAGTCGGTCTGATTTATTCCAATCTCAGATTTGCTATGCCGTTGATCTGCCCTGCGTTTATTACAGTGACACATTTACCAAACTGAGCCGTACAAGCTGTGAAAACAGGATGTTGCACGTTTTGTAGTCTAATGTTTGCCCTTGTGATTAATGGCTTTAGAAAGTAAACAGTGGCAGTTGGTGTCCAGTCCTTAAGGGCTTGACAGTATGACAAATAAGACTAATTAACCCGCTGAACTCACCCTTTCACCCACTCAACTGCTTTATTAAAAGCAAGTACACCAATCAAAACACAACCTGGCCCTCTACTGTTGGCAAGGTCAACGTGAACTTGCAAACAAAATTAGGAAGAGGCAAACACCAACTACAGCGTATGCAGTAAGTGGCTGTTGTTGAGAGTATAATTTTAATTTGCAGTTGCACTCCAATCTGGCAGCAAGCTACATTTACGTGAAGTGTTGGTGGTAACAGCAGGAAAAACAAAATTCCTTTCCGCTTACAAGCTCCATGCACAGAAAATAAGAGTGAAGGATGAATTGTTTTCTTCCCTGACAGCATCAATACTATAAGAGGGAAATTTTTCCTTAGATTGTTTTCAGGTGACAGAAGACTGAGTGTGTTACCAACTGAGGCTGTATTGCAAAGGTTATTTCACCACTGTGGGGGAGGAGAGGTGAAACTGAGTAGGGCAGCAGTTTGGATGCTGCAGATTAGAGGTTACTAAACATACTAAACACACGCTAGACTGCAGGGTTGAACGATGGCCTGGCTGTGTAGGTGTGAGCCACAGGTACAGTAACCTATGGAAGGAATGCAGGATGAGAACATCTTCTACTGAAATCCTTGCTATTTAAAAAAATTATTAATATTATTACTTAAGTCAACATACGGTACTAAGTCATGGTTTTACTCTTATAAATATTAAGACGGGTGTGATATATTTTTAATGCATTTTGAATCTTTAAACTGCTATTGTTGCAGTTCCACAGTTGCAGCAAAGCAGATTTTCCATGAAGGTATCGAATATTTCTTTTTCCAAAAGGATATAAAGGACATCATTTGGTCGGACAAGAACTGTTTTCGTATAAACACTGAGATCAAAGCTTGTTTCATTTACATTCAATAATACCCGTGTCGAATATGACGAGGAGCTGTCCTTCATGGTTGAGAGGAAGGTGCCGAGCATGAAACCCATCCCTGTAATTCAATTATGATTATATTAGAGGGAGTAGGGATACATTTCATTTATACACAGCAGAGCACCTGAACAGCTGCATTTTTCTTGCCAACCACTAGGGAGCAGAACAAGCCAGAAAAAAAGCTTGTTGATGAAAATGAAGCCACAGCTGTAAACAAAGGCAAATGATGAAAACAAAGGAAGCTGTCAAACATGTACACACATATATTCAAACATTCAGACACAAAGCAAATATTGATTATCATTATTGTGTTGTCCTTTTCTCATTGATTCCTTCATTGTTACCACAAAAAAGAAGAGAGGAAGATAATGGATGTAAATTGAAGATTGTAGAATTGAAACCCATTAAGCTGTGCACCACAAGTTTCTTCATACCTCTGAAAGCATCATGTTAATTAATCATGTGTGAGTACTTAAAAGCGTACAGATCCAGATTCCTCTACTGTATGTGTGATGATACATCATAATATACTGTGAGATGTGTAATTTGGAAACACTCAAACAAAATGTATATATTGTGAGGAGGATATAGTGAAATTAAAGGCACATTCAAATGATTTATTCTCTAGTTTCACTCGAACAGACAGGAACCATTTTTGTTTTGAGATGGCGAATGACAATGTTTATCACGAACATGAATACAGGCATCAAACTCAGTACTATCTGAGCCTGTTGTGATAAATACTTTTCAGTGTCTTAGAGAATCTGCCCATGTTATCACTGGTTTGTTAAATGGGGTCTTGATTTGTCAACAATTTGGACGTAGGAAGGTAATTTTGGCTGACACACACAAAGCTGCATGGCATGCATCTGTGCCTGTCGTCAATGCATTCACCTCCCTCCAGCTGTGAAATCATGGCAACGAACGTGGGATGAAAAGCCTTTTTTTATTGCCTGTCTGCTCGCTCAATCAGCCCGTCGAGAAATAAAATGGTGATGGCCTACAAACACCTGTGGAGAGGGTCAAAATGCACGGTGCATGGACATTTTCTACGTCACTCACAGACACACACTGCCACATGAAAAAGATTCACTCAAGTATTCAAGCATAATAGTCGATTTATACACTGTGACGCACACGACTAGAAACACACTGTGCAGCTTCACATGTGAGCCCTCCGGAAGCCTGCGAGCCTGATGCACTCTTTGTCTTGTGGTTGACTTTGCCCACGCTGTGCAATGAGCGAGAGTGAATGCTAAAAATTATGACCTAAGCATACAGTATCACTCCTCTGGGCAGCTTGCATGCATGCATGCCTGTGAGTGTGTGTATGCAACCCCATAGAAGAGGTTTTGTTTTATGTTTGCTTCTCTCTCTCACTTGCTCTCGCTCTCTCTGAGGGTCTTGAGGAAATGCAGGAGGCTGTCAAATTAGAATTAGGGCTGCCCTACTTATTCTCACACACACACACACACACACACACACACACACACCCACAAACACACACACACACACACATACACAGAACCACACACAATCATCG
>OMOW01100071.1:0-10389 GCA_900312555.1 Lamprogrammus exutus
ATGATCTGAACCAGGCTAGGGGGGTTCCGGTAATGCCAAGGGTGTTTTCGAGGCGGCTGAGGAGGACAGAGTGGGAGATGGTGTCGAAGGCAGCAGAGAGATCGAGCAGGACAAGGATGCTGACATTTCCAGCGTCGTTGGCCATGAGGAGGTCATTAATGACCCGAACCAGAGCTGTCTCCGTGCTGTGTTTAGCCCTGAAACCGGATTGTAGTGGATCAAACAGGTGGTGGAGTGACATGTGGGACTGAAGTTGGGAGGCAACGGCACGTTCGAGGATCTTGCTGAGAAAGGGGAGGTTGGAAATTGGGCGGCGAGCAGCAATTCCTAAACACAGCATGTCTAATTTTACTTTGAAGGCAATTTAATGGTAGCTTTGATGTGATTTGTGATTGTTGTTGTTTTTATTGATTAAAGAGATTAAAAAGTTAAAACTGGCGTATTGTTTTCAAAGTCAAAGCACATCGAGTAATAATACAATGCAATAAGATGTACGATGCTCTTCCATCAGCTCCCCTCTGCATCCTTCTCCATTCTTCTGCTTCACCAGCTGTTCCACGTCCTTCATATGAAATGCAGGCAAAGCTCATCCTGCCAGGGCAGGGCCACACACTGCACAGCTACAGGCAAGCCCTAGCCTCCAGTCACAGTCTGCACACACACACACACACATCCACATTTTGTTGTAATATGGTTATCAGGGAGACCTGTCAAACACCCACAGCTAAGAACATGCTTTTTTTCAAAACCTCTAGAGAGCCTTTTCAAAACCCTTAAACAACATCATAACAATAGCATTCTTTATTGCTTTCATTACACTCAAGATCACAATTCAATGTCACATAAACTACATTTCACCATTTATATGTGGGCATAATAGAAAGTGCGAGTTAAAATAATAGAACCAAAAAATGCAATGCAATTACACAACCAACTGCTTATAAAAGACTGTTATGAATATCATAAAACACAGTGGACATTACAGAAAGGATATATTTACTGAGGGTCTTCTGTATTATAATTGTGCTGTATTATGATGTTTTGTCTGACCTTTGTTTTTAACCAGTCTGTCACGGTTAAAGTAGTAGTAAAGTAGCTTCTTACTTCATTTTGACTACATGTCTGCTTTTGGGTCAAGCCATCTTTCTTACCTGTTTGAAAATCCTGTCCAACGGGTCCTGATAATTGCCCCTGTAGTGCCTGAGTTTTGCCTCATCCTCTGCTGTCACCGTGGCAACGGGAACAATGCCAGCAGGAAAGTTGAGCAGATTGTAGACCATGGTGGAAGACAAAGTATCTGGCAGAGGCAAAAAAAATCTGTTCAGTTCAAAATCACATTATTCTACACTAGACTATATTACTTCTATTCATCATAAATGGGTGTAGACAAAAGATGGATGGATAAGTAGACTACATATATTAGCATTATTACTGCTAATACCAACCTTGCCCCTGTAGGTGTTAGTGCCATATAAAAATTAGGGCTCACTTTTGGTGAATATGTGTTGAATATACACACTTTTTCTGCTGAAACTCTTTTTTTTTAACCAAAAGAAGTCAATTGTCTAAAATACATTGGTGCTTAATGCTGTCTTAAACAACAATACAATATATTTGCATCAGAAAATATTATAAATGTAAAAAATTATTATTTAATCAGGAAATATCTGAGCACATATTAATCAAAGAAGACTTTGAATCTGATCATACATTCAGTACCATCTTTTAGTACTTGGCAGTTACTCTGAGCTACAGACACACTTGGATGTCAGTGAGGCACATGTAACGGTTCGGTGCAACGTACTGGTATGCTTGGCACAGTAGTTGAGGTTAAAGGCTAGTCCAATCACAGGGCACAGCAGCACATCTATGTCAAATCTTCTCCCCTCGGCTATATTCTCGTAAATGTATTCCTAAAAACAGAGAACCTAGTGTTCTTGTCTCCATATTTGACATGCATTACTGTTTGACTAAGTCACAACTGAGTCATTACCAAAGATTGATCAGTACCTTAACACTGCAATGGTGCTTCCATAGATCTGGAACAGATCTGAAAAGAAGAAAAATATCAACATTTATACATATTTTTCCTCATTATTATTTAAGCTGTACAAATTATTTTCTCACCTCATTCCAAAGATTGCACTTAGGTAGTCAGCAACACGAGGAAACTGCCAAAGAAAATCACTGCATAAAACACACTGACTTTTGTGATAAATACCTATAAAGGTCCTTTTCAAGCTAATACCGTCAGCTATATTTTGTTTTAGTTTTCTTTGTCCATGTGGCAAAATTATATTTTTCCTTATTTGACATTTAGATTTGACTCTCGTGGAACAAAGGAACTCACCAGGGGTCTGATGAGAATAGAGAGGATTCTCTTCATCCCACGAGGGAAACAGCAAGGGAAAATCTGTGGGGCAGCAGAGGGACAGTTTCTTTCCTCCTAAAACAATAACAGTAAGAAATAATGGCCAAACTGAATTTAACCATCACATCAGAAGCTAATATCACACTGTGTTCTGGAGAAATCTGTTACTGATTGACATTTCCCTGAATGAATATTTCCCTTATGGTCTTGGGAATGATACTGGTGGTGTGATCATCACGGAACGATGGAGGAATTGGAAACTACATAGAGCATAGATTCAAAGCTGTGCTATCAGGTGTGCACAGGTGAAAGAATATTTTCAGCTTGGGGAATCTGTATTAATAGCTACACATTATCAGCTGCTAGGGAGCCACAACACTCGGAAAAAACAAACTATTGAGATTCAGCAAACAAAAGGTTAATGTCTACCAGAATTGGATAGACATTATAAAATCCCAAAGCTGATGAACTAAACCAACTTAACTTTGGAATGAAAAAATATCAACACTAGACATACACTTAACATATATGCATATCTACACCACACCAATCAATGATACTTTGAATTTGTGCTGTGCTCACAGTTAGCTGAGCAGGCCGGCAGCCCCATCTGCAAGATTACCCTTAACAATGAGTTCATTCATAGCCTGGCTGGTCCTTGGGGGATTGTAGGACACCAACAACATATACAAATGGCAGAAAAGAAAAATAAACATAATGTATCTGTATTAGATGGTGCATGTAGATAATACAGAGTGTATTGTTGTGTGTTAGCATGTGGCTGAGGCTCACAGTGTGTCCTGCTCACTCTAACAGAGCTGCGACCTCTGTGAGAGCTCGAGCCTTGCTTGGAGACGGCTGTGTGTAGCTGTCGTTGTCACAGTAACCAATCCTCAGAGACCTGAAGCTCTGGTACACATGAAGAGGAAAAACAAACAAAAACATTTTCACTTACAGCTGAGTATTAGGGAGACATGAAGGTTTGGTATATAACAGGCAACGCTGGATATAAGAGTTTTGTGTTTCATCTGAGGGTTTTAATGTTTAGATATAATTTACAATCTCATGCATCAGCCCATTTATTCTTTGATCTAATTTTTTAAGCCAATTGTCACTGAATTGAATCACTGATTGAACTAGAAGGACACACATAGTGCATACCTCTGCCAAGGCTGAACAAAATTTGATTTGTATGAATAATATACTAGTATAAAGAGACAGAAACAACTATAACGAAAATGGGAATAAATTGCTTTATTTGTTATAAGAAATTGTATCTAGACTACATTGCTGCTATTGATAGTGTGGGGATAAATACATACTGTATATGCCTGATTCTATCGCTTTTCGCTTTTTTGTGTGGATTTGAGTCTAATGCAATGAAATTGAACACTGAGCAGTGAAATGAAATCTGTGGTGAAGGACTCACCTGCATGTTAAACGGTAAAGGTGGAACAGTGGGGTCCAGGGAGAACATGTGGTCGATAAGGAAGGAGACAATCAGTAAATCAAACCTGGGCATCCATGGCATAACACTTGTGACTCATTGACTGATTTGTCCTTACCTATCCTTTGTCCTCGAAATCTGATGTTTACAACCTGCAAACTGAGCAAGACAAAGAGAAATATTGCATCTATTGCATCTCAGCAAAGGTAAGGTTATAAAAGCATTGCAATATTTTGCAATCTCATCCATAAAAAACCCCAGCACAGACACAGTCACATCCACAGGACAGTCCTCTTAAATGAGATATTCTAAGGTTCTGAGCTATACATTATATTGAAAGGGTGCCAAAATCTGGTAATTATTAGATCATTATTGTTATTTGGTCACATCTTACATTGAGACACCATCACCGTCACTCCACAGGACACTCCTTTAAATCAGTTAGACACATTTACTTCTTTATTTTTTGTTTTGGTGTTCTAAGCTTGAGTCTTCCTTTTTAGACATTTTCACTCTCCTAAGGGGATTTTGGTGTATAATAGTACCTAGGATTAGGGTTAGTTCCAGTAACACAACCCTGTGTAAGTGTGTGTGTAAAAGGTTAAACTGTCACAAAGTCGTGGACAGCGTGCAATAAATGAGTGAAGGGCCATATTTATCCTCACTGGAGAAAAGCTCTATCCCTGACCACTACTAGTGAAATAACACTTTGCAGAGGAAAACTGCAGCTGGTGGGGGGTATGATGCCGTGTCGTCCTCTAGGCCAGTGCTCTTAATCTGCTGGATCAGTCACCTAACCCTGACCTCAAACGCACGCAAGTTCAGGAGTCACTTTGTCAAAGAAACAGAGCACGCAATTGTCTCCGAACAAAATTTATGGCTAAGTGGTTTGCTCAGGGCAAGGGCAATATATAGGTTAATGATATAGTAACTGGGAGCAAAAGTGTAACAATGCCCCTACTTAGATAAGCCAGTGGAGGTTAAATCTGATAAGCAGTTATATGGTTGTTTCTGTTGTCTGTCTGTGGTGAATGAGTGTTGTGTGTAGTTTTCCATGTAAGAATAAAACTCATCTTCAGGACTCAGCGAGCCTCCCAGCAGCTGATTTGTCAGCTCAGACAGGGAAAGGGCGAGAGGGGGGTCCTTGCTAGGATGCTTGAAAAAACACACACACAATCACAGATTCCCAGAGTCTAATCATTGGACAAATACACTCACACACAACATACTTTCTAGATATTGACGTTTTGATTTGTCATTCAAGAAAAAGCTCAAATCTCTTTACTACAGCTCAGCTCCTTTTGCTGCATGAGTGATGCATACAAACCAAAGTTTTGAGCCAACTGCTTGAATCCCAGTGTGGATTTAACATTTTATTGACTTGCATTTACTTTCTAAATACTCCCACTGCGCAGGTGGCAGCCGTCAGTGTCCAGACATCCAGCATCACTCCCTGCCCAAAGTGTTTCATCAGTGGCACTGTGACTGTAAGGCAGTTAGATTCTATTGGCTTGGGTTTCATACATTGTGTTTAATGGATAATCAGTGTTTTTTTTAATCTTTTACTAGTGCACAACCCATCCAACACTTGACTCGTGGATGTGTGCTATCCCCTCACTTTCAGACCAAAGTGATCCATTCATTAAGAGCACTTCTTAAATATGCAATATCTTTGGATTGTTCAGTCAGTTCAAACGCCAATTTCACCACAAGGTCATAACAGTGACTGTGTGTCACCATGCAGTTTAGCTTTCGGATGCCTCTCAAGGTCTATGCAGTAAACATGCAAAGGACACATGTTGGTTTTGTAATAATACTTAAAATATTGACTTCTGACACAAGGTTTTCAGCCCATCCATTTTAATGTAATACTGTCACAAACAACTGCGTTTATAATTTTTTTCTTCCCTTGAGCATATATAATATACACTTTAAGTTACAACATACAGTAGATCCATGATTTCATAACCATGTTAATACAACATTAGAAGAATGCGATCAGCCAGTGGTGCACCAGTCGGGAAGGACTTCATTTGACAGAATGGAACAATTTGTGCGCCACCTAAAGATGACATAAGATGCAATCATTAACACAAACATACTGCACTGTGTAAGAAAATACTTAAGTAAAGGTCAGATCAGAACTTTACTAAGGAACTCAAACCAAAATCAGTACATCAAATTTAATATCTTAACTATTTTAATATCTCTTACCACAAATGCCAGTGACATGTTATAAATAAAGACATCATAAAAGATCACTAATGCGAAGGTTAACTAATGAATGATTCTGAAATTCACACCACCTTGGGTGAAATTAGTTTTAGTCCATGTGTTGATGCTTGTCAAACAGTTTAAGGGTTACAGTAATAACAATAGGATAAGGGAATAAACAAAAAGAGACTACAGCACAGTTCCAGCAAAATAGCTTGTGTCTCATATCTCTAAATATTCTTCCTCACTTCCACATCTCTGCATCTTTTCCTCACGTCTTTAAGTGGGATGTGAAAAAAAGATGCAAAAGAGGCAAACTTGGCTCCTGTGTGTGTTTGTTGTTTGCCTTACTGTTAAGCACCAAATGTCAGATATTACACTTACACAGTGGTCCCGAGCATGGAGGAAGTCGAAGAGCTCCTCAGTACAATCCTCCGCCGTGGCAGACCGAGAGCCAATCCTGGTCTCACACTGCTCCAGCTTCTCCTGAGTGTGGACGCAGTGCTCCGTCTCTGCACATTTCTCTCGCAACGAGTCCATTGGATCCTGAAATGTATTTGTTTAGAGAAATACACACAATATGACACAACACTCCCAAACATATTTGAGATTCATAGCATTGTGTTTGTTCATTAGTTAGTAATTAGTTTATATTACTATTGTCCGTAGTTTGCACACCTTTAACCCAAACATCGCCCTGATATTAACGTCTATTTAACATATTGTACACGATATGAATATTACTTCTGTTGAAATCGAGCACTGACACAGATGAGAGGTTAACGTGTGTTGGTGTGCGTTTCCGGTAAACATACCACCAAGTCTTCCTCTTCTTCCTCTTCTTCCTCCTCCTAAAAAGTGACACAAGCACACAAATCAGCTACCTCACTGCTTTCCTTAGATAATTTTGCTGTATGAATGCCTCCTTTAATGGAATGTTAATAAAAAAACTATTGTGGCATTATTATTTAGCTGCACGACTAAGCTAATGCTAGTTAATGCTAACGTAAGGCGACAAAATGATGTCAGTTAACCCGCTTGTGTTCGCTTTCCATCTCAAATCACCCAAGTTACTAACAACGCAGAATAAGCTTAATGTCGTACATCGTCGGGTTCCCCGTTCATGATCATTTTCTCCTCGAAAACCATGATTGTTCCGTCACTGTCCTTACACGACCCACTGTCAAATCTCAGGTGTTTGTTGAGGACGAAGCAGGTCACACAGCCCGGAACCGCTTGGTGAAACAACAATACAACTTCCGCCAATGATTTCCAAAATAAAACCCAACATTTGTTGTCCAGAGTGTGTTGCAGAGTGGTTTGAGTGACTGGTAGCTGTTGTTAAATGTTAAGCCGAAGAGAGAATTTAAAGATTGACAAATATGTGACTACTAGCCACTGTCTTAATTAGTGTCATTTTGAACCCACCACAGAGCCACCTATGCATGGATGCAGACACATTGTTTTCCGAAAGATTATCTAAATTCTAATTTTGTGACTAAATAGCCTAAAATAGCCTCACATCACCTGTTCATTCACTCACTCCACATCGGTTTTGCACGACCGTTTGGCAACTACAAGTGACAATTGTTTTATTTTGAAGTCGGGCCTGGTTGACAAATCCCGTCATGGTACTTGCTTGACATAAGTGATATAAAAGTCTGCTGTTTATATACTGCCACCAAGTGTTATACATTTGGACTACACCTGCCATGAAACTTACCATTGGTTAGGGTTATGGATACTGCTGCTGGAGCTGGAGATTAGGGCCATCAGTCAAAATCGTGTTGTTTGGGGGAATATATCCTCTTTCATTTTCATTCATTTTGAAACAGCACATTCCAGCTGAAGCGTGCATTCTCACGACAGGGGAGGAGTTGATGGGTCAAACTTGGAGGTTATATTACACTCGCAAGATGTAGCAAATACAAGTTTATGTGTAAAATTCAGAACTATCACTTTAAGGTGATAAAATGAAAAGATGTTAAAATGGAGGGCTTGGAGCGAGGGATTTGACATCAAGGATGAGATTGGTCATTCGCTATCATGTGACACAGAAATGACATACATCTTGTTTTTACATGATTATGGCCATATAGTTGTAAGTTCAGACTACATAACCCTACCCCTACCCTTAAAACCACAACTGTAACCCTAACCCTGCAAATGTACAAAATTTGAACATTAGTAAGTTTTGTTCACTTCTGGGAAGGTACCATCTACTTCTGCCAAACTGCATAAATACTTGTTGTCGATACTGTTGTCAATATTTAGTGACGTTTTTTTTTTTTTTGGGTGATGGCACGGACAAAGTGGCAACACTTTCATGTTGTTGTCACAAATGTTGCAATAATTTGCTGCAATCTGCAGCTTTACAGTTCCTTCCCTCTGCTGATGAGACATTTGCCAGGTCCACATCAGAGCATTCTGCAAATGTGGAACAATGTGAAGGACTTCATCAGAGCCAAGCTTGACGAGCACAAAAAGAAGTGGGAGCCCTCAGACTGCAGAGACCATATCGACTGCTACCTGAATGAGATTCTGAAGGTGAGCAGTTAAGTTAAGTTGAACTGTCAGAATGTTTGAGTAAGAAATAGATTTACATTGTATGTGCTGTGTTGCTAACCAAGATTTGCTCAATGCCCCTTAAAATCAAACACTCTGAATCACCATCAGAATTACTGAAGAGTGAACCTCTGCACTCACATCTCAAATCATCTTCTGAATACTTGTATTGAAATTCTCAGAATAAATTGGACCCTGGGACTGTTTTTGATGAGGAAGCCCAGGTTATTTCTGTATTTGACCGGTTTGTGGCAGGCACTGAAACCACATCCACTACCCTACGCTGGGCTTTCCTCTACATGGCAAAATACCCTGAGGTCCACGGTAGGAGCACCGACCAAGCAAGTGAAGCTCTTTAGTGTGCTGAATAATAACAACAAAGATATTTCCTGGTGCTGATTTAGCTCCGACATTGTAAACTAGTGATTTCTGTCCACATGCAGAGCCCTTTAAAGCTCATCCATATGTATTTATGATGTGCTTTGAAAGCCTACTGATGAAAACTTTATGTACATTTTAATCTGTTCCACTTCTCCTGGACAGAAAGGGTCCAGACTGAGATAGACAGAGTGATCCATGGATGACTGCGCCAACTTGCCTTATACTGATGCTGTCATCCATGAGATCCAGAGGTTGGCCAACATAGTTCCTCTCAGCCTGCCACGTGCCACCAGCAGGGCTGTGCAGCTGGGAGGCTACACCATCCCAAAGGTGATTTCATAAACTATATTTAGTGGAACCAAATCAAATCAAATGCGTGTGTGATTTTTATAACATATTGCATCTTTATGAATGTTCTTTGTAATTCCAATCATCAGGGTGTTTTGATCATTCCCAATCTGACCTCAGTGCTGTTTGACAAGAACGAGTGGGAGACGCCCTTCACCTTTAATCCCGGACATTTTCTAAATGAGGAAGGGAAGTTTGTGAAGCAAGCTGCATTCATCCCTTTCTCTGCTGGTGAGGAGAAATGCAAAGATTATTTCTTTAACTGGTTTTATCAGTTTCAGGAGCCAAGGGTCTGCCTCAGCCTGCCACACTCACTCACTCACAATATCTGTGATGTATGGTCTGTAGTCTTCAGGCAGTTGGAGGAAACCCACATGATTAAAAAAAGTTGTAGAATTCTCTGAGGCCCTTTCTCTGCACTCATGCCCAAATGTCCAGCTGTGCACAAGAAATATGACAATCTAATGGGAAAATCATCGTTACATTTACTTAAATTTCCATTTCCATTTACTTTAACATTTCCATTAAATGTGTTAGTATTTCCACCCCCCCAATGAATATGTGAACTGGATAAGTTGGATACTGGATAGTTACTTCTCAGTTAAATTCACTGTTCAATTTACGGATTTTTACATTCTTTCATAAAATGAATACCTGAGGATGCTCAGAACCTTTGATGGAAGCGCCAAGACGTGGTAAATCATTAATCTGTCTGATGTAGCACGTGCACTGTTCTACACTGCCATCTGCTGGGGGAGCAGCATCAAAGCCAGGGTTAAGGACAGACTTGACAGAATCATCAGGAAAGCTGGCTCAGTGCTTAGTGTTGTCCTGGGCTCTTGGTGACATTCTGATCTAAATGAGGCAACTGGCATATCAGTCCATATTAAACAGTCCCAGGGAAATATACAATATATCTGCTGAAATCAGGGACTTAAAAGAAGAGAAGCATGTTAATTGCCCTTTGCCTGATGGATTTTATTATATAAATGATCCATTGGGGTAAAATTACAGATGCATGCATAAATATTCACGAGCCTAAAGTGAAACATCACACTGCCTA
>OMOW01100076.1:9393-24095 GCA_900312555.1 Lamprogrammus exutus
CAGCGCGATTCCAGTGAGTATGTGCACTAAGTTGCAGATTTGGGAGCGTTCGGTTTAAAAAAAAAAAAGAAAAAAAAAAAGGCGTTGTGCATGGGTGCGTTGTTGTGACGGTCACCTGACAGGAATCGGATCGATATCAGCCACGTCCTCTGGGGCAACACAGACCAAGCCGCGGGACACCTTGACGTGCTCGGGCATTTTCCTGCTTTTCTACAGGGGCAGCAGGAGAGGACATGGGGCCGGAAAATAAAGGCCACTTATTTATGTAACACATTTGGGCGCCCCGGTTCATTCTGTAAGGGCAGACATGTTGTGGAAATAGGTCAGGCAGTCCCAAAATTGCAAGTGGCAAAAAAGCTTGTGGCATTCTCTGCAGATCTGACACTTGAATATTCTCTGCTATGCTGTTGGGAGTTTGACTTAGAATCTGTAGGACAGTGGTTGTCAAACTGTGGTTAGTGTACCACTGGTGGTACTTAAAGTGCACCCTGGTGGGATGCCAGGTAAGGGTGGTGACTTTCCACAGAAAGACAAAACTATGTTATTATTATAAAATTATGTTATTGTTGTCATTTATTGACTAAAATCAAAGGGGTTTCATGAAAATATTTTTAAAATTTTAGTAATTATAATCCTCTTTTATGTGAGAATTGGCTGGCCTAACTGTCCTGTGTGCACAGTATGTGAGTGTCATTAACTTTTCACCTCATACCTCATAATTTAAGTGGCACAGTAGTTTGCATTTTTGCCCCACTGCAAGTAGGTCCTGGATTTGAATCCCCTGGTTCTACTGGGACTACTACTCTCAAAATGTGTGTTAGGATTCTCTGCGCTGCTGCTGCATTCAAAGTTCATCCGCATTCATCACAACAATGTGCTTTTTTGGCTCCGTTTCTCCTCCAGAGTAGAACAAGAGCATGGCCTTAAATCCATCACTGCCAAACGTGACTGCATCTGTCCCAGGGGCTTCTTGATGCATGTTACTAGGTCAGCACTCTGTTCAAACAGAACAAAAACAAAATTCCTGGTTTTCAAATAATTGTGATTACAAGTGACCCGAGAATGTAACCGTACTGTACTGTGTTGCAGTTGTCTATATGTATTATTTTTACTATTCTGTGCTGACTCATTGAAGTATGTTGGCATCACAAACAAAAGACAACACAAAAGTAACTTCACACTTCCCAAATGTCTTCACCAAATTAACGCAAAACATATGCATGGGGCCACACTAACCTCCCTCTAGGCCTATTATTCCTCCTTCCCTGCATTATGCCATAGTTATGCTATCATCAGAGTGTTAAGATTTCCCCAAACACAATTTTGTCAAAGCCAACAGCGCAAACGTAGACATGCTTAAAAGTGGTCTACTGTCCAAAATTGGCATATTTTCAGAATAAAGTAACTTTTCCATCACCATTGTCAGTCATGACTCACCAGAACTCTGACCTAGCAAAGCCAGCAGACAGCATGTTGTGTCAAGCTCGTTAAAATCCAAAGTGCGTCCAGACAGCCACCTTTAGTGAAGAAGGTGCTGAATGAATTAAACTCTTCTGTCTGAACGAAGTGTTCTTTTTTGTCAGTGGCCATAGTGACAAATTACCTCTGTGTGCTGTGGGCTAGCATAGCAGTTTCACAGCAGCCAGATCCATTCTCTACATTATAAGAGGGAGGTACTGGCTTAGATTTGAAGTAACATTTTCTTAATTGCCGACTAAGCTATTTCTATAAGTTAATTTTTCTGTGATTGAAATTGTTAAGACTTACATTATATTATTTTCAAATTTTACATCCTCAAGGGCCCTTGTAAAGTGCTGGGACCCCTGAATCATTCAGGGTATCCAGGCTGCTACTGCGCCCCTGCTGACCGGGAGTGTAGGCAGCGAGGAGAGAATGGTGCAGATTGCTCTCTATCATGTGAACAGCCTTAGGTCAAAGCCCTAGCCGTGGCTCCAGACGTTGAGTCCCCATGTGCTTCACTGTAGGTGGCAGGCTCCTGTAGCTAGGATGGGACAAATGAAGAGGACAACTTTAAAGTGTAAACTTAAACATACTCTCAATTTCAGCTCAGCTCTCATGTTTTTCTGTGGTTGTTCTTGGAGTTGGTGGGTTGTTGGTGGGGTGCGATACTTAGATGCTTTGGTTTGCTCATAGGTGCTACTTGGTTCAAACAGGCTGAGAATCAATGCTGTAGAGTATTTTAAAACCATCTATGTATGAATGTTGATTACGACTTATGCTAAACTGTAAAACTTTTCAGCCCTGATAAACGTTTTGTGTGTGTTTTTCTGTGTAAATGTTACGTTCAATGTGAGCAGAGAAAAGAAGGAGACTGCACAATGTAGGCAGGCTGGTAACCAGTGGGACTCCATACTGTTCTCTGGGGCACCATGGAGCCAGAGGGGCGAACCCTCACCCCAGGGACCAGCTATGGGCCCCAAACTCTCCACTCAGCACAAAACTCCATCGCCCCCACCATCCTTAACCACACCTTACAGGTAAGACGAACCAATTCATACTCTTCAGATGAAAGATGAAATTGCCTGAATCACAAGGCAATTTTGGGATTTTTCACACAACACACATAACAATCAGTACATTTACATGATCATTAAGACTTCTATTGAAATTGGCATAAACTGACATTGATGTACTCTGTAACAGAGCCAGGTTCTGCAATTGTAAATTGATTTACTGAAGCATGAAAATTATCGGTTGTTTTATTACGAGTGTAAGTAAACTCCTCATGCATTTCCTCACCTGTCTTGCTTTCCACTTTCTGCTCCACTGAGATGCCAATCAAGCCATTAAACAATGAGTCACATATTGTATATTCAGTGAAGGATGTAACCCTATTAAATCTGACTGAACAGTATATGTGTCCAGGGACAGATTTATGCACAGGCATCTATGCGGGTACGTCCAGCAAGACCCAAATGACAGCCTTTAAAAAAAGCCTTTTTCTGCAGAATATTGCAACACAATAACATATGCAGCCTATTGTAGCAATGAACAAACTAATTCATTCATTCTAAATTGGTTCATTTATGTATGCTTGCTACTCATTTGGACCAGATGTCGGGCTTGTGACCTGTTTAATGAGGGACCACAGAAACACTGAGCCTGGCCAGTGCGCTGACAAATCTTACCCCAGAAATAATGACTGGAAAAATATCTCGCTTATCAGAACACGAAGGTTCAGCAGAGCGCATCAGCGCAGTGTTGTTCATCGCCAGGACATGCAGATGCTCGAGGAGACTTTGGTCAAACCAAGGAAATATAAACACTGCATGCATACTTACAAAAAAGCTCATTGGTGAGTCCAAACTTTCTAAACTGCCATCTCATGCATCACCTCAATGTAAACAATAAGGCAACAAGTTGCAGCCCTACTATTAATGATAATAACAGGCCCAAATGTGCCATAAAAATATTGAAATAATAATCGGCTAATAACAACAACGACAACAATCAATCAGCTTATAATCAGGAAACACAAAGGTTTCAAGTTGGCATTCATAATTTAGTGGCATTATGATTACTTCATTATTACTACCTTAATATTGCCTATGTCACAATAGTAATCTGGTCCTGTATGAATCTCTGTATTTTTGTTTTAATCACAGTACAGACAAAAAACAGACTAAGGTGTGCATGTAAATTAACTGTCAAATAGAACCGACCGGTTGTATATTTTGTCACCACCAGTCTTCATGTTCGTCAAACGTGAGAGACGACTTGATGTCTGCCAAAAACTCACGGGACACTGGAGAAGAGGGCCCCATGCAGACCGAGGACACTCAGCCCGGAACGGATCCAGGGAGGAGCGCACAGAGGAGATTCAGGTCCTCAGCCTTTTCTTCCTCCCTGAGCTGGGACTCTGACTCTGAGAAAGAAACACTAGATGGTAAATGAATGATGGCTTGGTGTAGTTATTAAACCTGTTGTGCACTGGGCAAGAGATGAAATGAGGTGATGCATTGTGATGATATGAATATGCAGTAATAATGCTTGTAGTAGCAGTGTGATACTGAACCTTGCTAGTATATGATGTAATCTGTCTACCTGTAATGCTATCATTGTTGTCCTCTTATTGTTTTACATGTCTGCTTGTAGTCTGAAGTCTCAGATCTCTCTCTCTCAATGTAGCCTCTGTGGATTTTGCTGTGAAGTGATGTTGCTGTGGTTGTGTGTTTTATGTGCTGTTGTGTGTCAGAGGAGGACCTACAGCACTTTTCTAACCCTCATGGTCTGGCTGCTCACAGCCCAGGATCTCCCTCTTCTGGACTCAGGTGAGGAGCGGGTGCAGTAGGAGGCACAGAGAGTGTGTTAAGTGATGGTGACACCGGCTGGGGAGGTTAGGAGAAAGACAGTGAGATAAATCACAGGAGACTCAGAAAGGGAGATAATAAAATTACTGTAATCAATTGAAAAATAAATCCTATGAGAAGAACTAACCCTCAGTTTGTAATGATGCTCACCATTCATGTGTTAGAAATCGAACTGGTGTGTGATAACAGCAATACTTTAATTTCCACATAGTAACTGCCATTTAAACTTCATGGTAAACACATTTTCCCTTCAAATTTACAGACTTGACAGTGAAGATGACCAAGTACCTAAAAAACTGCAGCACATACATAGTAAGCTTTCAAAGCCTGTGGAGGGACAGAGTGACAGCAATGGCAGCACAAGGGCAGAAGAGCCAAATACACCTCAGCTTGGTCCAACAGACAGCAGTAAGTACAATGAGGAATGCACAAAACGTGCCTGCATACTTGATATCATTTCTCTTACAACGCCTATAATTAATAATCTTTCTGTTCAAAGTGGCAGACAGCAAAGTCTGGAATGTATCTGAGGGAGCTGGGCTGTTTCTGTCCAAAGTAAAACCAAAGGAAGGTTGCCAAATGGAAGAGGAGGAGGATAATAGTGAAGGAGAGAAAAGACAGATGGTGAAAGAAAGCGAGGAGCACGGGAGAGACGTGTACACCTTCCCTGGAGACTCAGATCCCGAGAGTCCTCCTCCAGCCCCCTGGGCTCAGTGCACATTCATTCAAAGGTGCAAGAGGAAGAGGGTCCTCCTCAGACCCTTCTCTGGTCTGGGCACCTGGAGGCACACCTTGCCGGAGACAGGAAGACAAACAAAAGTTGGTCTTCTGATATCTACTACAGAGCCAGGACAGCTGAGTGGAGACGGAGGGTTGTATGACATTGAGGAATTCAACTTTGGAGAGGACATTGTGGAGAACCCTGTAAAGTTTGAAGAGGAAAATGTTGTTGAACAGGAAAGACACATAGAAGAAGAGAATTTGCCAGAGACAGGTAAAGACATTTTTACCTGTGTGGAATGTAGCATTTACTTCAAAAAGCAGGTCCACCTGCAGGAGCACATGGTTGAGCACTGTCAAAGTACTTCAGGGGATAGCAGGAGGGACCGCTTAGCACAAGGTGGCCATTTTCGGTGTGTTGAGTGTGGCTGGAACCTGTCAAATAGTCTTTCACTGGCAGACCATCACAGGAAGCACCAGGATTCCCGAGTGAAGATCCTGGAGGAGATTGAGAAACTTAATGAAAATGAGAAGGCAGAAGAAATGCAGAAATGGGACACTGAAGTGATGGAGCATAGAAGCCCAGACTCAGCTGTTGTGCAAGAGGCAGGCCCAGCTTCATTTCCAGGCAAAGTGTCAGACCCAAAAATAGCCATGTCTCCAACTGTCTCCCCAATCCCAATTTCAACTCTGGAAGCAGACCCAGTGGTAGTTCTTGAATCAGACCCAGCTCTAACTCCTCCAAATTTAGTTCGAACCCCGGCTCGGGCCCGGGCTGTTCCTGCCTATCGTCGCCGCTATGTCTGCACCAAATGTAACTTCAGCACAAGAACCTCCCAGGCACTGGCAAATCATGCCAAGACCCACAGCAGAAAAAACCCTGTCCTCCAACGCTCCTCACCATCCTTGCAGCAAAAATGTCCCACTGCAGAGGCTGACTCCCTATCCCCCAGTTCCCCATCATGTTTGGCATCCGCTTCCCTGGCCTGTGGCCACTGTGCCTTCCTGACACACAGTCAAACTGTATTAAGGGAACACCAGAAACTGGTTCACCCAGGACAGGCCTCCGTCAGTGGGTTATTGGCTGAGGAGATTGGCCAGCATTCAAAATCCATTGTGAGTGCTCTGGTTTCAAAACCCAGCCTAGATTCTGACAATCTCTCTGGGTCTGGATCCTCATCTCTGATCAGTGCTGCAGAGAGCAAAATTCAGCAAGGAATCACTGCCATGGAGGATGACATCTCAGCAGACGGTGCTGCAGCTCATTCCATTAAGGAGCCACTCTTGCAGTGTATTGGGAACAGGAGATTCAGCAGGAGAGGGAAGGATTGGCCTGATCTGGCCAAGTTTCATCCCAGATTGGAGGATAACAAGCCTGGGAGTGAAGATAAACAGGATGAAGATCAAAGCTCAGAGCTTGACGCTGAGGTGACCCAAAAAGAGAGAGACTCACCTGTGGGATTGAAACCACACACCAGAGCACGATCCAACATAGGTGAGAATATACAGCACATAAAAGTCTGTAGTAAGAGTACTCCTGAGACTCCTCATTCAAATACTGAGATTAAACCAAGACAACCTTGCCTAATTTCAGGAGGATCAAATCTTATATCAACTACATACACATGCACAAAGATTATTACTGTATGTAATCAGAGTAATCAGATCCCACCTCACCCATAGTTTGGTTGATTGTACAGAATACCAGACAGTTGAACAGACTGCTAAATTTTTATTCTGTGCAGCTCTGCCTCACTTGCAAACCACATGCGTACATCTAAAAAAGGTTTAAGAAACTAGGGCAAGGTTGTCATGGAATGAGGTTTCTTTAGCTAAAATCTCACCATGCCATTTATATTTTAATTCCTGAACCAAAATTGGATTATTGCTGAAAAAAGTTAATGTAATGCAGATCTGGTCGCATTGTATCACAAGTCAAGTCAGTGCTACATGGTAGTTAGATTATGAAAGTTAATATATATATTTTAATATATTTTAAAATGTTTTGATAAATCTTTTTGAAATATAGCTTTGCACAGACAGATTGAGAAGATCTCAAAGGAGCTCTATAGATGCTCTCATCCAAAACTCTAAAGGCTCATGCCTTTTATGCAGCAACAGGAGTTGATGCTGTTTCAATTTGGAGAGGATTTGAGTTTGTATTTAATATTAATTTCTTTAATTTATAGATGAATGTACAACACCGCAAATCAAGCGTTTGAAGGGCACTGATGAGAAGGAAATGGAGAACGACAGAAGGGTTTTCTTCTTGAGGAGGAGTTCTCGGGTTGTTGCAGCTTCTGCTGAAAATGACAGTGATGATGATGATGATGGTGATGATGATGATGATGATGACGACGACGACGACATTGATATAGAAGACGTGCGACATTTCCTGTCAGAAGGCATTTTGGATGAAGACAGAGATGAGATTGATGAGGCGACAGATGCGTTAAAGAGTGTGGAGAGGAAATGCCCCTACTGCCCCGATCGATTTCATAATGGCATTGGACTTGCCAATCATGTCAGAGGACACCTAAACCGGGTGGGCGTCAGCTACAACGTGCGTCACTTCATATCCCCCGAGGAAGTCAATGCAATAGAGAGGAAGTTCTCCTACCAGAAGAAGAAGAAAAAAGGTCAGCATGTGGTTGCACATATTTCTTTAGGCAGTTCAGATGATTTCTGATACAGTTCGCAACAAAAAAACCTTTGCTACTATCAACTGATTGTCAGAAACTCTGTTTTCCCACACCCCCTTTTTTTAATCGAACTTCACAAAATAGTTTTGATTTTCAAATCTTTGAGATACACACCACTAAGATGTAGTGTATGTCCCTACACCATGACAGTACAAGTGAATAGATCATTATTTATGATGCTGAAATCATTGGCAAACTTCATTTGAAAAACTCAATAGCAACGTGTTTCTCCAAAAACAATGTCCCAGTTACTCAGGAATCTGAACAGCTTTTATTTTCTATGGAAGGTCAAACATTTTGAAAACCGATAGATTCCACTTTTTTTGCATTTTGGATGAACTGACCGTCTAATTCTGCTGGGATTATAGTGAACTTGGTGGAGATTCTGTAACAACTCAGGTGAAAAACATGAAACTGTTTTTGAGTTTGCTTTCTGCTGTGAAGCACTTACCTTTGTGCGAGTAGAGTGACTAAAAAGTCACTATTTTGCACCCAGGGGCACCTCTCTAACGTGAAATAATTTTGATCTGACATGCTGTATTGTATTGTACCCATTCGTATATAATGTACATGAGTCAGATGCCTAAATGTACCTTGTATTACCTGTCCTTCCCACAGTTGCCAACTTTGACCCTGACACATTCAGTGTGATGCATTGTGAGTTCTGTAGTGCTGGGTTTGACACACGAGCCGGCCTGTCCAGCCACGCCCGGGCCCACCTCAGAGACTTTGGCATCACTAACTGGGATGTTACCATCTCGCCAATCCACATACTGAGGGAATTATTCTCCAGCAGGCCTGACCTCGTGATCCCCACAGCTCCCCCTCGGAGCCCTGGATCACATCAGGAGGAGGAAGAGGAGAATGAATTAGATGAGGAGGACATCATAGAAGTAAAGCTTGAGGAGTCAGATGAAAGGAGTCAGAGTGGTACCATTTCTGATGAACTGCCTTCAGCATCACATCAACCTTGGAAGAACGAGGATGGTGTGGAAGATGGTGACGGTAGGTTCTCAAGTTGTGGCAAATACACCTTATACCCCAGCCAATTTTTGTCTGTTTGTTGGCTTGTTTGTGTGTTTGTTAGGTAGCAGGATTACATACAAAGTTATGACCCGAGTCTGATGAAACTTAGTGAAAGGGTCAGGCATGGCCCAGAGAAAAACCCCTTAACTACACAGACGTGGCTAAAAGTGTTGGTACTCATAAAATAAAAACAAAACCCCCACAATTTTCTCTGAAATAAGTTGAAACTGACTTAAGTAATTGGCTCTCACCATTCTTCATTCCATATTCAATAGAACTGACACTTTGCTTTTGATTTTCAGTGTAACATATTATTTTAAATAATAAAACAAATGGAAATGGTCTGGACAGAATTATTGATACCCCTTAGAAGTTACAATAAATATTGGATTGTAGTGATATTTCAAGCAGACTATTTTCTTTAATTAGTATCACCAGTGTCTTCAATTGTTTAATCAGTCATTCAGCCTATTTAAATGGAGAAAAGTTCTCCCTATTCTGTTTGATATCATTGTGTGCACCACACTGAACATGGAAAAGAGAAAGAAAAGAAGAGAGTTGTCTGAGAAGGTAAGGAAGAAAATATTTGCCAAGTATGGTCAAGATGAAGGCTATAAGACTCTGAGCAGCTTGCTGAGCAGCTTGATGCTCCTGTGACCACGGTTGTTAATATTATCAGGAAGTTTAAGTTTCATGGGACTGTTGCCAATCTCCATGGATGTGGATGCAAGAGGAAAATTGACCCCAGATTGACCAGAGGGTTCGAATGGTGGAAAAAGAAGCAAGGAAAACTTCAAAACAGATCCAAGCTGAACTCCCAAGATCAAGCTACACCAGTGTTTGGTCACACCATCAGTTGGCCCCATGGAAGAAGGAAGTCCCACTTTTGAAAGAGAAATATAGAAAAGTCCAACTGGAGTGTACTATATACATATATATATATATATATATAATATATATATATAATACTTATTGCTTCAGGGAGAATGTTCTTTGGACAAATGAAACAAAATTAGAGTTTTTGTTAAGTCAAATCAGCTCTATGTTCACAGAAGCACATAGCATAGACAAAGCTTTCAAAGAGAATTACACCATCCCTACTGTGAAACATGGAGGAGGCTCAGTTATGTTATGGGGTTGCTTTGCTGCATTAGGCACAGGGTGTCTTGAATCTGTGTATGGAACAATGAAATCAGAAGACTGAAAAGGCATTCTGGAGCGAAACATACTGCCTAGTGTCAGAAAACTCTGTCTCAGTCGCAGGTCAGGGCTCCTCCAACAGGATAACGACCCTGAGAGTGGAACAAATGACAAGCTGAGAAGTCTTACTCACAACTACAGAAAGTGCTTGATTGCTGTGTACAAAATATTAAATTAAGGGTCCCACCCACAATGATGCCAAACAGCACAGGGAGAACTTTTGTCCATTTAAATTTGCCTAATGACTGATTATAAGATTTAAGACACCTGTGATACTAATTAAAGAAAATAGTCTGCTTGAAATATCACTGCAATTCAATTATATATCGTCCCTTTTACGGGGTATTGATAATTTTGTCCAGGTCATTTTTATTAGTTTTATTGTTTAAAATAATATGTTACATTGAAAATCAAAAGCAAAGTGTTAGTTCTATTAAATATGGAATAAAGAATGGTGGATCCCAAATACTTTTGTGTATTTTAAGGGCACCAACACTTTTAGCCCAGTCTGTAAGTGCACAGTTCAATCAAGGGGTGGATCCATGTTTTTTTTTAATGATTTCTTAACATTGTGAAATAGGGCTTTTTTGTGTTGTCAGTTCCTTCAAAAGTAATACAGCAGTCTCAATGGAAGAAACAGGCATATTTATCCCATTATAGACTATCAATAAGTCCAATTTGGCCCAAATCTGGATACATATTAAAAACCTCTGTTTCTTATGATAAAAAAGTAGTTAAATAGTATTGTTATCATAGTATTTCTGTTCTGTTCTGTTTAGGACTAATAACTAAATGTGTCTCAGCTTCTTTGGTCTCGGCACTTCTATACCTTGTGATCACTGCTCTTCTGGGCACTTTGTTGTATTATTTTCGTTGCTGTTTTACAATGAGTGTCTCTTGGTGATGCTGTAGGTGTATGCAGTTTGAACTTGGCAGGGATATAAACAATAGTAATGATGTCATGGCTTATGAGAGGGTGAGTTATAAATTATAAAGCAGCATTCCACAGGGATATGTGATCACATATGCTTTTACTGTTGCTTCAAATGCACCTGCCTCTTTGTATTAATACAAACTGCACTGACCTGGATTGCACCCCTGTGCAGTGTAGAGCCCAGTTTGAATCGGGATCAGATGAGGAAGTTGGCCCTATGAGTGTGTGTGTGTGTGTGTGTGTGTGTGAGAGAGAGAGAGAGACAGAGAGACAGAGCGAGAGCGAGAGAGAGAGAGTCCCTGATGCCCGTGTGGTTGATGTGGCACTCGGTGCATTTATCCAAACCTCCGCCTCCACTCGATTGGTCACGCCTTAGCTTAGCGGTGCATATGGGGGCAAAATGGCTGCTTCCACCTCCCCGCAGACCCAAACAATAGCGGAAAAACTGTCTGGCTTCAGCTGTCGGGAGTCCGATGCACTGCGGTTGCTGACCGGTGAGTACCGCGCTGTGATTGCTGCGCACCGCGTGTCCTCGGATCACACGGCGGCTGTTGCACTGCGCGTCTCCCGCCGCATCTTCTGTGACACTGTAGCCAGACAACAGCCATTAATAAAAAAAACTCCCCCATCATACGAGAGCACGTTAAGAAAGCGAGGGAGCAGGTAGCCTGTGTGACATGCATGTCAAAAGCTCATAAAGCAGGTCATTGTTATTGTTTCGGCTGTTACCATATACGCCACAAATAGTAGCGATCCCGCTGTTGTAACATTGTTGCTACAGTTGTGGCTTTTCTTTATGCCTGTGTTATTCTTATTGTGCATGTCTGGGAGGACGTCCAGTACTTTGAATGCTGCAGGATCTCTAAAATTACCTACAGTTGCCCAATCCTCGCCATTTTACTTTCCTTTGATTTTTGATAGAGGACATGCCGTGCTGTGAGTGCGCCCATTGGTGCACGTTATTATGAATTAAGAACAGTGGGGTCGATCGGGAAACGCGGATTACTTTGTGTACAGAAAGTGATCATAGCCGGTAATCTTATTACAACTTATCCGGATCAACGAAGTGTAATCGAAGTGTCACTTTTCCTTGGGAAGTATGGTTGTTGTTCGGCGTGGTGGTGGTGGTACTCTGGCAGAATGGATACAAAGTCAAGTTAGCGTTTTCCAACTTTTGTTTTTATAAATATTCATCTGAGTGTTCATCATAGCCTCGGTTATAATACACAGTGTTATAACGCTGCGCTCCCGAGGTGTCACATCGCCGCTCTTTTACAGTCAAGAGATGAACTGACAAGCGCAGAGCCGCCCACCAGACAAAAAGCATTGTCTGTCTCCACGTCTCTTTTGATTTACCGATTTGTCGCAGAAAATGGCACTTTTGTCCCAGGAATGCAGCGACGCACCAAGTCTGCCATGTTTGTTTCATACAGTGTAGTGCAGCGGTTTTTGACAGGGTTTCATCACTTCAATTGTTTTTGGTGCACATTGCTTTACAAAAGACCTGATTATGCGCAGTTATTTCTGGGATTGAGAAATTATAGGCACTGAGCTCACAGGGCTGAGTTTATTTTTCTCTCTCCTCTCATTCTGCGTTTTTTGTTTTTTGTTTTTGTTTCTTTCTTTTTTCTTCAAACACTGAAAACCCACAATTAACAATAAAGGCAGACAGAAAACAATTTTTGTCAATACGGAAAACTGAATTACTTGTGAGAATCATTGCTTGTTTTAGTCTGATATATTATCACCATCACTTTAACAGATCTGATTGACTGGGCACTTTTGCACTTTTCTGGCTATTTTATGTATGTTATATTTTAGGTGAAGAGGAGGGGGCAGCTGATGAAGAAGAGGAGGATGACGAGGAGCGGCTGCGGATTCCAGCGCTTGATGGTCAGAGCTCCAGCCCAGAGAAAAGCGACCATGAAAGACTCTCTCCCAGGGAGGATGCAGACACTAAGGGTGAGTGAAATATGGGAAAGCTGTCAGTGGGAAAATTGTAACACTGACTTCAGTTTGGTGTTGAGGCGCGGAGACTTTACATTACATCAGACAGGGTTGTCTCAGGGGAATTTCTGAGAACTAGACAATGTATTTAGGGGCCAGTAATTAGACCCTTTAACTCTGTAGTAGTGCAACTGCAAGCTGTGTGATGATGATGACGACATGCCTCCTGGGAAATCTGAGATCTTTGGGTTTCAGGGAGACAGATGTTCCAGTGTTTAGTCAGAAGAACCAGAGCCACCTGCATGTGTTTTGCAAAGTATGTGTTTACTGTGTACTATTATGCAGATAGTGCCAGTTAATGTGAAATAATAACACAGTATCACAGTTGTTTCTTGGGTCTGTGTTGCAGTCCCTAACTTGAAGTGTGAGGTGTGTGGAGCTCAATTTGAGACCAAGCGGGGGCTTTCCACCCACACCAGATTTCACTTGCGTCAGCGGGGCATCACCGCCTCAGAGAGCACCGGGGCACCCATCAACCGCCTCTGCCAGATTGCCAAGGAACGCGACCTGGATGGCAAAATAAGCCCGTCCCTCCTCGAGCCACCCTCAGCCAATCAGCCCTCTCCATCTCTTCCACCCAAGGACGAAGAGTTAGAAGACATGGACCTAGACGAGACAATGACCCCGCTCTCCCTCCTGGCCAAAGCAGCAAAAGCAGTACCACCCTCTTCTTCCTCCACCCCTGCACCTTCTCCTGTTGCCTCCCCAGGTCCGGCCCATTCTGGCTCCCCTTCCTCAGTCGTGAGGAAAGCCCCCATTTCCTCTCTGCTGCCTGTGTCTTCCCCTTTGCGCTCCCCAGAGCTCAAGGCTGTGGGAATGAAAAACTTGATCACTAACCTGTCTGCCCCTGCTACCATCACAACATGCAAACCTCTCTGGGCACCACAGGAGACAGATGCTCCTCTGAACCTCAGTAAGTGTAACAGAACCTGTTCTGATTTGGTTAACTTTGTAAGAAGATGCACTGTTCCCTGTCTGTGGAATTAGTTAGATTAGTATTTAAGTGTATTATGTCTTCCCAATATGCAGCACTGGAGGTGGACCCCAACAAGGATATCGTTTGCCAGCTGTGTGGAGCCTGGTTTGAGACACGGAAGGGCCTGTCCAGCCATGCACGAGCCCACCTGCGGCACTTTGGGGTGGAGTACTCTGAATCCAAGGGTTCCCCCATTGACCTCCTCAACCAGCTCATCGATACCGATGACTTCAAGCACAAAGCCAGCGCATTGGAGCTCGACAGTCATGCAGAACCACAAGGCCTCACAACCTCGCTCTCCTCCCCAAAGCAGTCCCTGCTGACCCTTTCGTCCTCCTCCTCTTCATCCCTTCTCTACAAGGTGACCACAGCCGGGGGTGGGTCCACATCCAAAGCTACCTCTTCCTCTGCCCCTACCTTACTTGGCCCACCCACCAAGCGTCCCAAGTCCTCTTCCTTGCAGGTCTTCCGCCTGAGTAGTGGGGAGCTCATGGCCCTTCCACACAGTGAGTGTTATTACAGTTTTGAATGAGACGTCCTTTATGAAAACTTTGTTATCTTGTAATTGTTACATCCATATCTGTTTGTTTAGATGTTGTATCACACTTTTTCCTGTTTCACACAAAGTAAGTTTCTGTTCACTCTAATGTCTCAGATGAACCTCCAAAGGAAATTGGCTGCGAGTTTTGCGGGGAGTATTTTGAGAACCGTAAAGGCCTGTCCAGCCATGCCCGCTCCCACCTGCGCCAGATGGGCATTACTGAGTGGTCTTTCAACGGTTCCCCAAATGACACCCCGGGGGAGGT
>OMOW01100084.1:0-10295 GCA_900312555.1 Lamprogrammus exutus
TGTCTTTGCCTTTTGGAAGCCGCCGCTGGTAGTGATTCACGAGTGCGTCCGTCTCCGCTTCTCCCCCCGCCGCCGCCGAACACCGACGACGCTCCGCCCAAACACGCACAGCAGCCATAGGAAGTTACACTCAGTAACACTTAGTACTTCCTAAAGGTTCTTTCACAATAAAACGCATGTTACGTTGGAGCACAGTTAACCGTTCAGTCTGTCGCCGCGCTGATGACGCTTTTCTTGGGGTTCATTATCTGTGCGTTTCGAACCCCCTGGATGCGTTTTGTGCTTTTACGAACTTTGACATCGTGACTCACAGTTATCCCTGTAGTGTGGCCTCTTTCCTCTTACCTTCCATCTGTCCATTCTGTCCTCCCTTTATCCTTTTTCTTCTCCCCTCGCTTCCTCCCGTCCTTTCCTACTTCATCTACTCTGAAAAGGGGAAACATCTAAAAAAGTTGGAGCTAAAAGAGTTTTAGAGTATCCATGTTTGGGGCTTTGTGGCACACAGGTGGTTACAAACAGTTTCTAAAACGCTCATTACCCGCGCGTAACGAGGAGCTTGGATGCGTTTTGTGCTTTTACGCACTGAATTAATCAAACTTCATACACCGTTCATACAACACACTCACATCAAAGGGAGAAACACAAGTTTACAACGATCAACATGACTGAGCTGCATCAGTCAAATACTGCCCAGAAGTTTATGTTCAGCGGTTTTATTTTGAAGGAAACTTGTGTGTTTTTCTCTCGCTGTTCTTGTGATCTTGATAAACACCCAGAGGCCTGCTGGGTCTTGTAGTTTCTTATGTAAGAGTGGCCCCTTCACTGCAGAGGAGAAACGCCACAGTTTCTGCTGTCTTTATTGAGGATATAGTTACATAACTTCATTGAACAGAAGTGAATATTGCATAGAATTTAATGTAACAACAAAGAAATGAATCATTTAATAAAAAAAGTCAAACTAAAGTCTCATATCGCCAACATGAAAAACTCATTGGATCATAGTTTACACGGCATGATTATGAAAATAATCCTAACAAATCATAATCCTGCCGCACTTTGCTGTGTACAGATATTAATCACCACCTAATGACTAAAATCAGGGCAATATTGATCAAACAAGCCCAAACATTTCTGACTGTGTGTAAAGGCTGGCAGTCAAGCACAAACGATCAAATTAATTTCTAAATACATTACTATTACGATGATGTAGCAAAGAATGGAATAATAAATAGATTAATTACAAATGAAATATCAATTGAGCCTCAGACCATTTATTAAGTTCTAAAACTATTCACTATACACAATAATGCTACATTCAAACAAACTAAAGGTTTGACAACAGAAAATGAAGTTAATCAGACTGTCACATGTCAGCATTAAACATTTAAAGATAAACTGCAGATGTAATAATGCACCATGTCAAATAATTAAACTTTAGCCTATAAAGAATTGATTATGAACATTATTTTAAAAACGCAGACATATATCAATCACTCATAATCCAATAATATGTCATGATTTACTGGCAATGTCTGTTTAATTGGATTGGAAACGTAATTAAACATGTTAATATAATAAACCTGCATAGTAACATGAGGTTATTACATTCAGTGATGGCTGTTACATCATAACTCTACAAAATGTTGATAGTGTAATTACTCACAAGCAAAATGGCCACAAACAAATCCTCTAAGCGGTGAAGACAAGTGGTTTTATTAGGACAATCTTTTATCATATTTTGACAATGTAGGACATCATGCACAGTCATCAATAGCTCAGATCAATCTGGATTTTCAGTCTGTGTCCTAAGTAGGATTCCTGGAAAACCCACACTTGTCCAGATGAAGGTCTATGTCAGGGCCGGTGCAGCGTGGGCCTCATGGTGACGAAGGTGAAGTTGTACACGAGTGGGAGACCCTGATGAGCCGTGTAGGTGAAGGATTGCCACGAGAAGGGACGCAGCCCCCCCTGTGTGGTGGGGCCGTTTATGGCCTCAGCCACCAGCTGGAGGGCCATCTGGTAGTCCGTCACCTGCGACGTGACGCAGGACAGAGGGGGGAGGGGGACGAGTAGAGGAGGTGCGGAAGGTAGAGAGGGAGGGAGCAAGGAAAGGAGAGAGCAAGTGGTCAAGAGAGGGGAAGAAGGAGACAGGGTTTGATAATGAAGTCCTGTAGTCAGGTTCAAATAACAAATCAGCGTTGTGCTTCCATTTTATCATCTTGCTTACCGTTAATGGACTTTTGTAATTCTAACCCTGCGCTCCAGTCATGTTTTGGGGTCCGAGTGAAGTCGGCTTCTGACAGCCGACACCATCGCTGATATTTTTACACACTCAACAGTGTACAAATATTGGTGTTTGTCTTTAGATTTGACCTTCTTGTGCAAAAAAGGAGAAGGATTTTTCACCCTGCGGCTCTTTGAAGCAGAGGAAGTCAATCCTCCACTTACTGTCCTCCAGAGGACATTAGTACTCGTATAACAAATATGCAGTATTACTTAATAAAGTTGGCAAGTTTTGCAGCACTGATTTGCTAATATATTTACTATATTTACACACAGCTGTTTGGGGACCATTCATCATAAAGAATATGTAGAGTATCTCAACCTTGCTCAGGTTTATGTGTGCAGCACCTTGCAGGCACGAGGTCATTCAAAGACATCAGCATGGGAGATAACACTTTCCATCAAATGACTTCTTCTGAGGCAAGAAGTACTTACAGTACTTATTCATTTTTATCCTCTCATTACTCTATCCCACACTTGATACCGGTGATAATGACATCTGACCTTGGTGTCATAGCAACCTCCTGGACGTGGTCTCCTAGGCCGCAGGTCGTTCCGGCAGCAGATGGTTTTACACGGGTGGCCCCTGGTGTAGGAGTCTCTCCTATAGTCTGAAACAGAACCAGTCTGACCTTCATTTGCGCTGCTTACACTTTGAAAACTCCCCTGTTTTGCAAAGTTAAAATCCTGTATCCCATCTCTGAAAAAATCATCTGAGCCCGGGAAGAAAAATCCCATCAAGACAAATGAAAAACGTAGAGGTGAAGATATCTGACATCGCTTCAATCAGTGCAGGGAAACATCACAGACACGCAGCACCTACTGTTGTATCTCATGATGTGTTTGAGGGAGCTGAGGTCAGACACCTTGGCCTGGTCCCTGCGGAGGATTTTGGCTCGTGGACAGAGGTCATAGGAGAAGTCTTCTCCGTGTCTCCTCCACATCACTCCGTACCCGCTCAGGTTGTAGATATCAGCATGAAATGGCACGTTGTAAGACGGCCAGTAACCTGCATGTGTTTGTGGAGAGTGAACACACAACTACATGTGTGGTGCATCCCAGAGGAGTTTTGTGTAACTGACAACTTAAATTTGATTCTTTCCCCTTTACCTTGAACACATCCATTCACATGTTCCACTGTAAATCGGACCTCTTGCCCATTTAGTCCAACAACAACAGAACCTTTTTGACCCTGTGGAACAAACTAACTCTCTAAATCTTTGTCCTTACCTCTGCGTAAAGCTTGGGTCTGGTCAGAGTGCGTCACCTTCCCGGGAATCTGCTCCACCACGGTCAGAGCTCCAGGCCCGATGCTGTGACCCAGAGAAACACGGCTCAGGTCCAGCACCATGTACTGGCTGTTATAAGTACCTGGTGGCACAGAGAGGATGATTTGGGGTTACACGGCTTGCTCGATGGCATGGAGGGAAGAGGTCACTTGCTTGTAAATGTCTATTCATTGAGTTGCCTTCATGGCATGGTGAGAAGAATAACAGTGACAGAGAGTTCTCGGTGAAGGATTCCCCACCCTAAGCAAGTATCAAGTCAAGTTTATTTGTAAAAGCCGACAGCGTGTTCAGTACAATGTCTCAAAGGGCTTTGCAGGCCCACGTATCAAAGGTTCCCGACCCAGCCCGAGCTTTGAGAGAAGACGAGGACAAATTCTCTGAAAAACACTCAGCAGGTCTCAGCAAGTTGTTTTAATATTGCACATGAGCTGAAACGTGGCTGCCTGAGAGGGAGGAGGACCATCTGAACATGTTTGGTGAGCTCTGTCACGCAGTGAGCAACAGTGATGTGCACTCTCTGGCTGACACAGGTGAATACATTAGTATAGCTGTTTGTCTTCACCCTTGCCAAACATTACAGCACTCCAGTGTTTCCTCCTGAGAAAGTTTTTAAAAAACTTAACTGGTTTCACAAACTGATTTTATGCGACAGTGATCAGAAGGACCAACATATCAGCAGCAGACAACACAACCGACTCTAATCCAGGATGTAAGGATTTTAGCTTAAAGGCCATAGACCACCATTCAGCCTGCTTGTCCTGCGTTAACACTATGTTACCACTAGGTGGTAGCAGAGACTAAGGAAGGTGCAGCCAGCCTTCAAATCGAGGAGTCAGATAATAAAAGGCAAAAGCACACAGAAATGCATGTTTTGGGTGTTATGGTAAGTCAGGGCGCAGAGTTCGGCCTTGGCGGAGGTTTGCGCTCTCTGCAAGTTTTCTTCCTTTTTCTTTATATGTTTACGTTTTTTGGGAGTTTTCCCATTGAGCTTTGGGCTGGGTGGGGAACCATTCGTCGTTGTGGGCCTGTAAAGCCCTTTGAGATGCTGTACGTGATATCGAGCCACACAAATAAACCTGACTTGACTTGTTTTCTTGTGGGTTGTTGTAACGCATCTAAGCGCACTGGATGACTGCCACGGATTTTGAAAGAATCATGTACGAGCTTGCGTTTGCCTTCGAGATCTGGAACTACAGCGAGAAGCCATACAGTCCCTGCTGCTGATGTACACAAACACAGATCAAATGAAAACAAACGTAAAGCCTCTCTTTTCCCTGACTGCATACAGTTAGCATGAGTCTGCTGGACCTTCAGCCTCAGGAACACTCTGTCCTCCTCTGCTCTGCACTCCCACAGCAGTGTGACATGAAAGATCAAAGCAGCTGGCCAGTTCACACACACACACGGACGCATCATGAGAAGCACGCAAACACACTGAGTGCAGTGTCGGGGGGCTGGTGCTTATGTCGCGTGGTGTGGTGGCCACGGCAGCAGCAAATGCTATGAGTGGCGGCGTCTGGTCTCGCTTACGTCACCGGTTGTGCGCTGGGTCTGATGCGTTGACGAGTTGCGTTGCGTCTTTATGTACAGCATGTTAGAACATTTGTGCGTAAGAGGTAATGGCCCTCTGTGTATTGATTAGTTGAATGTTAAAAGGTTTAGTGGAGAGCTCCAGGAAACTCCTTCATCATTGATATGACCCAGTGCTTACACTCAGATGAGGACTCAGACTGCCAGGTCACCTCAGTTCACAATAACAGGCCTGAACAACAGAAACTCTGTCCCGATTAACAGACAATATCTTCTCTATTTCATTCTCCAGATGGACTCCTTCATCTCTAACTTCTACTCCTCTCTCTCCTCTTATCTGTCAACAGCCTCAGGGGCACTGGCCTGGTGTGAGCGCGCACTGCCCCCCTCCCCCCTCTTCCTCCCTCTCTTTGTGTTCGAAGCAGCTCCCAATGACAGCATCTCGCTACAGTCTAATAACCAATCAGATCTACTTTCCATAGGTTACAGAAATCCACTATAGGAGAACTTGCGCTCTGAGCTTTTTTCAGAGTTTGCTCTTGAGACCGAACCTCCTCTGCTCTGTATTTGCTCTTGCTGAATAAACCAGCTGCCACACTTCAAAGTTTTAGTCCTTCATCTTTTGTCTTTGAACCACGGTGGAACGCTCCAGAATTCTCCCTCCCAAAGCCTACAAACTGTTTATTGCCTTAATGTCTCGACTCCCTCAGAGTCCCACGGATTCCGCAGACACTGTGTGGATCTTAAAGTGGATCACACCTGAGTTGTGCTTGGAGAAGATGCGGGCCCACTCCTGCCCGCTGTGTGCCAGGCTGTTGGCCAGACGAACTCTGTGCCAGGCCAGCAGGCTGTGAGGGCCCAGCAGGGAGAACAGAGAGCCATTGAAGACGCTGTTGGTGGTCTGAGTCATCAGCAGGCCACTCCCGAGCAGGTAGAAGTCATCCAGAGACATCAGGAAGCCTGGAGGAGGAGGAGGAGGAGGGAGCGGAGGAGGGACAGGAAGTGAAGGATATCTTAGGACAAACGAGTGAAAATAAACCAACTCACTTATAATCACATGTAACCTATATTATTCTGATGTTCAGTAGTATTAATAGCAGTCTGTTATTACTCCCACCACTACTTTGACTACTACCACTGCTTACTGTTTAGTGTTTGTGAGCTTCTCTGTTTCTGTTGCCGTACTCTGCTTAATGTTTAACAGTGAGGGGTCGCGCTCCACACCTCCGCTGGCAGCAGTGTGTTTCATCGCTTTACTTTAATATAGTGAAGTGAAACCCTTAGCCCGTCTGCGTTCTAAAAATAGAGCTTTAAACCACTTTGTGTTTGATAGCAATGCAGCCGGTAAGAGGATTTTTATGGCCCGGGCACTTGGCAAATCCTTGCCCACAAAATTACCCGAACCTCCACTGACTTGACGGTGAGGGAAGGCAGTCGTACTACATTTCATCCTCTGCTTTGCTTTGGATGTTTACCAGTCACTGATTAAACTGTGTGCTTCCTCAGAGTTGCTTTCAGCAGAGTGTGTTCACTAAGGATGCATTTGGTTAAGGATTTAGGTTAAGACCTTGGATCTTTGTGTTTTATTTTCCAAGGAGAAAATGAAACCGAGAGGATTAAACAGGAGCAGATCATCTCAGTTCATCGCTTTACAGCTTTAATGTGCATTTTAAACTCTGCGCTGCTACAAATTCAGGCGATGTAGTTACAAAAGCACAAATTTCTTGTATTTTCTGTGCCCGTGTGTGTGTACCAGGGTAGCTGCTGAAGGACATTTTTCCGGTGGCAATGTGTGTGTCAGACAGCCTGAAGTCCCAGTGTTTGTAGATCCGCATGGTGGCTGCGTAGGTGTACCAGCTCGAGTGGCCAAACAGCACGTTCTCAAAGCCTGGTAGCACCTGAAGGATGGAGAGGAGAGAGGAAGAGCTTTCAGTTTGCAGAACCTCCTTACATCTACAATATGTCACTGCACAGGTTTGCACAGGAAAACTGACTGCTAGTAGATTTAATCAATCTGCGATACTTCTACTACGCATTCCAGAACTTAATTTATGTTGACATTTTAGATCTTACTCAACCAGAATTTGGGGGAAGTTTTGACATTACTAGGAAGTTAAATGTGGATTTAAATGAATCTTCATTAAAGTGTTACACTGGCAATTTTCTTATATGAAATGTAATGCCTTCTGGGGAAATTACATCTTGCACATTTTGTAAGTTGGAGCATGTTAGATATTCAGCATTCACTTACAAGGTCTGCAGTCTGTAGGATGGAACCTTTCGGATCCCTGTGCTATGCAAAATGATGCAACAATAAAAGCTAAATATATCTACTGCCTAAAATAAATTTGGTTTGGGTACGATTTTTCCTCGCAACTCACTGCATGTAAAGTGTATACATGCATACCGTATGTAGGAAAACACTCTCTGAACATATCTGTAACTGACTAAACTTGTTTTATTTGTTTAATTGCAGCATTTCCAATTTCTTAGGCAACTTTTACAAGGGATTTCTGAGGGAATAAAACCAAAGCATGACTGTTGATGTTTCAGATCTCTGAAGCATTTAATCCTGTCAAGCTTCATGGCAACGGCTGGCAATATCTGGACATCACATCATCTACATGTGGTCAGTCGTCCACAGGAAGAATAAAAATAGAACAGAAACGCTTGGGCCTGGAATGTGAAACACTTCACTAAACATTGAGTGTTTATTCAAGTGTTTTAAGGTGGATTTTTCCTTTTCCTTGATAAATGACAAACTACATAGTGATTCAATAAGACTCAAAAATAATGGAGTGAGGGCAAAAGATGAAAAGAGAAAGTATCTCCCTCTCAAAGGCCCTTTTTGCTCACACATTTGAGGGAAAACCATGCAAAAGGACTGACAATAAAACCAATTAGGCCAACACAGAGGTTTCCCAAGTGCTCATTCACACTTTGAGCCAAATGCCAAATGATGGTGGTCTAACCTTTATAAGAGCAGTGCAGTGGCCCATTCCTGGCATTCTGAAAGTGCTGGGGCCTGTGGAGGAGTTGGAGCGAGGTGTGAGAGCTGGGACGAGATCCAGGAGGTCACCAACACTATTCAGAAACTGGACCTCTAAAGCTGACAGAGGCTGCACGAGGGGAATACGATGAATAAGATGATGCTCTGAACACACACACACACACGCACACGCACACATGCACACACCTCTCTGTGTTTGCTCTTGGCCCAGTGTGCAGCTCCAGCCTGGAGCCCGTCCAGCTGAGCCAGGATCAGCCCCATATGTAGCCACAAAGGGTCGCTGGCTCTTCTGAGTTTCACCTGCTCTCTGGCCCAGTGGTCCTGTTTGCTGTGGATCATACAGAAGACACAATGACTCAGCAACACAGATGGAACGATTTTAAAGTCTCATTTTCTATCTATTCGTGTAGGTCTAACCTTAGTGTGACCACGAACTTGAGAGTGAGGGAGTAAACAATATGACTGTACCTCAAAAACCTCTTCAGGGGATTCAAGACCTTCTTGTCCTTTATCAGCTGAGGGTACATGTTGGAGTAATGACTCAACATTTGTCTACGTGAGAGAAAGGATAACTTCAGTTTTTCCATTTACTTACTTCGACTTAGGGATACTGCTGCAATCAAAGACTAAAGATGATCCTAATTAGCCCTGACAGACTTCATTGCTCATGGAAAAATACACGTCTGCAGATTTGTAAGTATGGGCCTCCAGCTGTACACCAGTAACCTGTGTCCTGGTTTACTCACTCAGCAGTGAGGTAGCCCTCCAGGTAGCCAGCCAGGAAGTAGGTGGTCTCATCTTCCTGTGTGATTTCCCCATAACCTGCACGTATCTCCAAAACTCCCCACCCAGACAGAAGCAGGGAGTCATTGAAGTAACCGTAGGCTCCCCCCTCTGTATCCATCACCCCCTCCTTCATGATCACACTTTTCTGGGCAGCATCCCAGTACACAGTGGCCTCTTGAAGCTCTACCATTGTAGGAGGATGAACAGGGTTACGAGGTTGACGTTAGATAACACATTATGTAAGGTCATGACACCATTACAGGGTTTTACAAGGAAAAAAATCATCTTTTATTTTAGATTTTCTTAAATATTTGACTGTCAGAAAATAATGATTGAGTTGTGTAGCCTAGCACAGGGGTTCACACTGATAAGTCTGCTCCAGGGTTGATGTGGAATACAATTAGCTATTCAAAACAGACTCAGAGTTATTGGACTGGTAAGTTTGCAAATACAAAGACTTGTTACATGAGGGTTCTTGGTTTACTCGTAGTAAGTCACAATAAACACAAAACATTACAAAATTATTTAGAATGAGGAATGTAATTTTTAAAGGACAATTTGAGGTGGGTACAGTATATGTTTCAATTAGAATTTAAAAATTAAATGGAAATAATATAATATAATACGATATAATGGGCTTATATAATAATATAACCAGTCACATAAAAAAAATTAAAACGGGGAAAGTAATTTTTAGATATTTTGCGATGGGTATATATTTCAATTAGTATTAAAAATGAAAATGGAAATAGAATAGATAATGACCATTTAGTTGAAGATGAATACATATTAGAATAAATATAATATTGAAGATATATTAGAATTAATTTAGCTTATCGTGACTTCTTATATTATTTTCTTCTATTATGGGCTATAAATAAATTAAGGGAGAGAAACCCACTAACCGGTTACTCACGGTAAGTTTGTACGGATGCAGCCAAAGCGCTCAGCAGCACACACAGTTTGGTTTTCTGCTTATCCATGTCAGATGATAATTTCCCGCAAATCTTACCGAAAAAGAAAATTCATTTGATACAAACACGTCCACTTAATCTGTCCTACAGACAACAAAACATTTCATTAATCGAACACAGATGAGACGCTGCTCTCCTGCTTAACTATTTTCGAGGCCCGAATGATGCAAAAGGGACCACCCCAGATGGGACTCGAACCCACAATCCCTGGCTTAGGAGGCCAGTGCCTTATCCATTAGGCCACTGGGGCTTCATATCAACCTGAGTACAGCTAAGCAATTTAAACAAAGACGTAATCTGGGCGTAGTCTGTGTTTCGATATACAAGATGGCTCTTTGGTTGCCCAATATTTGATTTTACAACAACAATTTAGCTGTGTGTATGCAGCTTAATAAACGTGTGGGTATTATATGAGATGAATAA
>OMOW01100088.1:0-10157 GCA_900312555.1 Lamprogrammus exutus
TGGGAACATTTGGGATTGACCAGCCCTGTCTGCTGGGGAGGGAATAGGAGTCTTGGGTTTTGCCTGTGGCCAGTCCTCACGGACCTGACAAGATATTTTCACATCTCTGCTGGAGTCCATGTGCTCTAACATCTTCCTACACCGCTGTGACAGAGATGGAGGTGCTCTAACAATCACCAAACTGGGCCTAAAATATTAATGAGAAATTGTTATAAATTCTTTAATAAAAACTCCTATCACAATTCCATGTTAAAGGGTTCCTGACCCCACTGATAAGCAACAAGCTGAGGCCCCACTCTGCAGCTTTCTAAAGCTATCAAAGCTCTCAGCTTTTTTGTTTTTGGTACACCACATGGTTATGTCTGAGCAAATAAGTCATTTGCACACTACTGCCCAGAGCAAAATGGTGGAAATTCATCAAGTAAATGAGAAGAAGAGAACAAGTAACATGCCAGAGAGAGCCAGATATTTTTGCCTCAGGAGGCGAACCAAACCAGTGCCTGTAAAAAAGGCCTGTAAATACTCTACTTCCATACATGAGACTCAAGTGGGATGCTCATGTAGCTCTGGTGCTGTAGGGTGCACAGTATGTACGCATTACACGTTTCTCACAGCAGACATTTTGACTCGTCATACACAGATGTCACCAATACAATAATGGTTACAGTCCATTTAGCTGCGCCTGCCTGAGCCCTGGTATTGCCCTCGTTGTCTCACAAAAAACACCTCAACGAAACAGAGCTGTCATTAATGATATGAGGTACACCAATGCTTTTTCTGCAATGACGAGTCAAAATGTACTGTTTGCCAACACATTGGCCATGACAGCATGAGATTTGTTGTTGTTTTGAAGTCCTGGCCTCAACAAATTGCAGCATTAACTTGTGGCACTGGTGCAAATGGAACTTTTAGTGTTACTGTACTATAGCAGAGCTGAACAGCAATACTGCAGAGATAAAACTGTTGATCATAATAAAATAGAAATTCCTATAAGATGTACTGTTTGATAATTCTAACTGTTAAAAAAAAAGAAAAGGAGAGTACATTTTAGAGCGAGGTAAATTGTCTGTACAATAGTAAGGGGAAGATTGACTCAAAAACAGATTTTTTGCATATTTTATATGTAGCGTACAGGAGATTTAATGCCCAATATTGCTAACAGGCACAGACATTCTGAAAGTGACTCTCTTAGCTTTGGCTTAGCAAGAAAAATCTTCAGTAGAAGGCTGAAGTGTGTGTAACAACCAGAGTGGTTAGGGTTAGGGTAAGGCAATATTTATTTCTGTTTTTAATTAAGGAAAATGACTCCCACCTGTGAAAAAGTTATTGTTGCGCTCATTATAAAAGGTTTCTCTGGAGCGGTTGATTAATTGGGCATGTCTTCAGTGCTCCACTCGAGCTGGACCTGACCAACCAATTATCATAATCCAGGGCTGTTTATTTTTTCTCCACTGCCAGTCATGACACTGTGGCTGAGCCGGTGGTTTTGCACTGCAAGGCCTGGGGACAGGAGATGCTCAGGGACTGGCAAGACAGAGAGGGGAGGCAGGACAAGCTCTGTTCAGTCTGTCAGTCATCTGAAGTGCTGTAATGACTGACTGGCGATCTGTCTAACTGTACGCTGATCGCATGGCAGAGGAAGACACTGACACATTGGATCACATATAAGATCCGATTTGAGCTAAGTTACTACATTAGCTATACGTTTTGTTTACGATTTTGTGGTCCTTCTATATCACATTGACACACAGAGAGGACAGTGCTCTTATTAACACGGACCATTTAATCTCTGACATTTTCACTTTCTTTTGCACCGCAGAGCACAAACCTACAATTCAGTTGCAATTAGTGAATTGGTGCATTCACGATTCTTTTGATTTCCATTGGGTAATGGAGAGGAAAAGAGGAGACGCATTGACCCTTTGCTCTTGAAAACATGCAACATACAACCAACCAACAACAAAACCATTAACCAAACCAAGAGCCTTCTGAATTCATTTAGATAACATGTTTGTCAATGTATTGAGCCTGTCACTTTTGGTTACTTGACTAATGTCTTGTTACGGCATAAATTAAAATTTCTCCTAAATTGTTTGATTTTACACCAAATTATTGATTACTAAGTAATCATTTACATGTCTAGCTTTGGCTGGAGAGCAGAAACCACCCACAGACGTGACTAACAGAGGAACTGTCAGAGATTAAATTCTTTCCACTTTGAATAAGTCCATTTATTGTACATGCTGGTGGATATTTCTCCCATTTCCTGTGTCTAGACAAGCGGGGCAAAACCACCACTTGCACAGTGGACAAAAGAGCCATACAGGTCCCTGGAGAACGGTGAAGCGCAAACCACCATTTTAGACCTCCTTTTCCTAGGTTGCATATGTTAGCAGATGGGGAAAACACCACGTTTGTCTCTGTAGAGTCCAAGCATACGCAGTGGTTAAAAACCCTCAAGTCAATTCTTTGAACGAGAGTTACTGCAACAGAAACCACAGAATTCACAGACTGTTAATGCTATACACCGTTGCTGAGCTTCATCACCTCAAACATGGCATGCTCGTCTGTTAACCTCTGGCTACTGTGCCAGTAGCAAATGCTATTTAAGTTTAATAGTAGCCAGTAACCAGAGGAAATTTAATTTCCCCTCCACTTTACGTTTGATAATGGCCTCTTCCAGAAACCTGCTCCCTCTTGACCTTTACTTCCACCTGTTTTAGTCATGGTCTGCCTCATGTCACTCACCTCATAACAATGACAACACTACTCCATTGGGCGTCAATTCCTACAGGGGTTCCTCAGTGTCCCAGATGTGCCAATAATCCTGGGCGGCTGACAACATACACTGCCTCGCAGCAAACCAGAGTTTTTGGACAACTGCTATCTCTGTGTACAGAGTTAACGAACACAGCTGTGGCCATTTTCCCACACAACCACACCTCTGTTGTAAACTGCTCCATTCAATAAAATAAGCTGCCAGGTTAGCTGAATCTGCCACTGATGGTTGTAATGTTTCCCTGGAGAAAACAAAGCTGTTTGTTTCTGCTTTGTGTGGAAGAATTTGGTGGGAAAGTATAGTTATCAAGTATGAATGCAGCCAAGTCCAGGAATCCATGTGGCAATCAGTGGTCAATGTGACTCCTAATGCTTTTCATTTGAAACCCATTCAAGAACCATAATTTATTAAATAAAGAAGCTAAAAATGTTACAATTTGTTGTTGTTGTTGTTGGCTATGTTTTAATTCTTACTGCAGCTCATGCAAACTGAAGTTGCTGCTGTCAACATTAAAATACATCAATCATCAAGTAGAAAATAGTCAAATGGCCGTGCAATATTGATGAAAAAGGTTGATTTTTGCAAAATTAATAAATCATTTAAAAAATCTTGTGAGTGCAAAGCTGCAAGTTATTATAAAATCATCCACTGCAGCCTAAGTTAGACATTAACAGATAGTTATTTTGTAATTCGACCTCAGACTTGTTACTGGCCTGTTCAAAGATAACCATCACAATAACTTAAACAAAAATGTAACCTATCCTCCTGTAGCTTGAAAGGTTGACCTTTAGTATAAATTAAAGGTGCAGCAATTCATGGAGGAGACACAAGGTTATGACCCTTTATTCTCTTGTTAGAGAAGAATGTAGGCCACCAAAGCATCATTAATTGTCACACGGCAAGACTCTGAACAAACATCAACGGCCTCTTAGGGCATACCCCAGTAATCTGGCAGTGCTTGTTAAAAATCAAACATTTGTGTAATTCAAATGATCATTTCATTCATTATTATTAAAATCCTCCCTTTCTGCTTTTTACTGGTAAAACTGACACATCAACAGCTTTCTAAGTCCATTTGGTTTTTACAGTATATGATAAACATGAACTCTTTCTGGGATATCATGTTTCAAGTTAAAATATCTGTTTAAGTGGCACTTTCAGCAGCTCATAATTTTTGTACACTGTACCTTCTGTGCCAAGGTACACTTTCTATTTTTTCTTATCATGTACAGTATCAGGCTGTGAAAGTGGAGCAATAACATCCTTGAGTTTGCCTTGCCAAGGTAGCGGCACTGGCGGCTGCTGTCTGTGGAGGAAATTAAAGTGAAATACATCTGCCTGCCTGGCTCTTGCACTCCACAGACCCATAAAGCTCTTCTCAGTGATTGTCATCTTTACAGCCTACACAGCATTTAAGAAGATTTTTCATGTGGCTAAATAAATCAAGGCTTAAATATTTGTGATCTGCCTAGCAACAACAATAAGAGGAACAGCAAAAGACTTGGACGTGATGTGTGTTCAACAATCAGCAATTCACCTCAATGCCAGAAAAAGGAGAGGTCAAAGTCTTGAGTTTACGATTTAAAGTACTTGAGGTAATTTAATGGACATTAAATACAGTTGTTTAATGTAAATCAAATGTAGCCAGAAAAGTTGTGGCATAAGATTCCAGTAGTGTGCAGTCCACCATAAGAATCACTAAACTTTCTAAAGTTCATTAGCATGTCTGCCTGCAGCTCAGTTTGGTCAGGACTGGCTCAGGTTTAGGCTGAAAGAGCCTTTTCATCCGTGACAGAATGAATCAAATGCATAATTTGGAGAAAGCTGCTGACAGAAAATCAGGTAGGAAAATATTTGGACGTTCATATGCTCCCCCAAACACATCACATGTTAAAAATACAGAGTGTCCTGCACATGCGTGCAAGAAGCAGAAGGCAGGACGCCTGGCCACCCTCTAATCACACTTCATCCGCCCCACACACTTTGTAAATATCCCATCATCCCCAGGTGGTGGAGACACTAGTCAACGCCAGGAAACTGCCAGCATGACAGACACATGTCTTACACTGTTGCCCCATCCTACCCTCCCGTCCTCCTCCCACAAGATCCCCATTCTCAGTCATCAGGCCCCTCGCTTGCTTGTAGAGGTGAGTGAGAGATGAAGTTTATGAGGTTTGAAGAACATGTGGCTTCAAATGCGGCTTCTGTTGCTTGTTAGTTGAATCTGGGTTGCACTGACGTAGCCTGATAGTTTTCATTATTCAGCTTACAGAATCTGTAGTACAGTTATTCAGATGCCCATCTGAGAGCCTAAAAATGACTAAATCCCAACATTTGGAAACCATTGATATCCTGCAAACAATATTGGAACACACCAAGTTCACAATATCTGCTAGCTGGTCAAATCCTAAGTGGTTCATTTCCTGGCAGACAGTTTAAAATACATAAAAGTACAACATAGTAACTCTAACCTGCAATCTTACTTGGACCGACTGGCGCTCAATAATAATTACCATTCCCTCAGCCATTGCCTCACTGACAACGCTAATAATGTACCACAAACAGAGAATATTAAACTGTATGATCATTTTAAAAATATATGACATACTAGAAAGTATTTCATTTCAAAACATATGAATTCTTGAGTGAAAAGTCAATAACATTATATTGAAAATAACATTTGAACTGGAGAGTTACCAGGTCATTTTACATTGGATTTCATCTAAAAAACGAGGACAACACGTGTTTATGTTTCAGATACTATACGCCATACAGTAACAGTGCACTAATGTTCTTAATTCATTACAGAAAGGATTAAAAATGAAATATCCTTATATTCTGACTGATACACTTTTGTTACTTTCCTGCTACATGGGTTTTGGTTAGTACGTTTCCCATGAGGCTGTAAATAATAGGGGTACAATAAAAGGATAGAGGCCAGTGGTACAAACATTTGCAGATTTAAAGACGTCTGATTTTACTGATGCAGTGGGATTGTATACAGTACGGCTGCCATGGTCCATAAAGGTAAATCAGTATGACTTTTTAGGTTTTCGCAGAGAGGAATATATGGTCCAGTCATGGAATGGGCCTCTGTGGATCAGCCTTATTCTAGGTTTGCTTTGGTCATTAAAGGTGATGCAACAGGTCTGTAATCAGACGCCAGCATTTCACAAGATTATATCAACATATTTAACCCCTGATATGACTTGAAGAAATCTGGTTTGATATCATTTCAAGTGGTTTTGTTGTTATTTTGCTACAGTTTGTTACCCACCCCCCCAATTCAAAGTAAAGATCGTCTCAAGCGATTTCTTACATTTACCCCTCATCAGAGACACCCCTGAAGCAATGCATCACAGCCGTTTCAGTATGTTTAAAAGACCCAGAGGAAAACAAAAGTGTTCACAGAGGACTTGGGACTGAACGAAATGACCCAGAAATCTGTGTGTGTGTGTGGTTTCTTTTCTAACAAATACACATGCAGTTTCACACGTGCCTACCTGACTTGAAGAACCTAACACACAGCCGTATGTACAGTACGTATGGGTGACTAAGTGATCCAGTGAGGAGGGTTGGTACAAATGTCTCATTGAAGTAGAGACTAGATGAGGCCTGATTCACTCATTTTTAGATCCTCCTTAGTTGTAAACATTTAGCATTGTAAACTGAAATGAGACGATAAACCATGTGAAATAATAAATGAGATAAATTCCTCTTTATATCTGTAGATTTTTTAATCTATATTTATGACATTGACTTCCTGTAGCATTGTGGAAAAGTTAAGGTTTTAAGATTAATTGGTTGGCATAGCATATACTGTATGCATGTACAGTACAGTGTGTTGAAACAGAATTTGTTTGTCCATCACTTAAGCTCATTCCCTTGTTATTTTGAATGCCTAATGGCCTAAGTTGAAACAATTATTTGGAATTTAAGGTCTAGTAGTTATAATCAGTGACACAAGGTTTACGAACCTGATTTACAGAAAACAATGTCTAAATCTTACAACTCCGTCACACAAAGCAAACGCCAGTGCTTTGTACCTTGTGCAAATGGACTGCAAACATGCAAGATAGACATCACAGCGATATTGAACTAATTCTCTGATCTGTGGATGAAATAGCCATTCCAGCTATTAAGAAAACTGGGTGTACTTACGTGCTATTAGGACCATTTAATTTCAGAGAAATGGAAACAACAAGCTGATTAACATGGCATTACACCACCCTCTTTTCAGTCAACAGTGAGAGCCTGTTTGTGCATTCGGCCAAACAGAGAGGAAAATATTCTTGCTTTAGATTGGATAATAACATTGCAAATCTGATAAATGCAAGGTTACTCATAGCCTATTAGATCTGGTGAATTTAACACCGAATAATGGTCATTTAGTTTTGACCTCCATGGTCAACAGAGTGGGGTGCATTCTGAGGTTGTTTGCTGTGAAAGGATGAGTACAACACTTTTTCCATTGCATAAATCTTGAATTCGTTGCTGCTAGAATTTTACAAAACAGCCAAAGTGATTTCCAAAACAGCCCCTCTGCACCTTTACGAAATTTTAGAAGTGTTATTAATATTCCTACGATATTAAGCTACATACTTATTTTGACAACACTGATTTTCAACATCTTGGAAATTCCATGCTAAACTAACAAAACTCAGAGTGTACTGTATGCGCGCCTGGGTGCGTGTGTGTGTGTGTATGTTCCAGTATGTAGGTGTGTATTGCTGTAGTCACAAGAATTCCTGAGGGATAATCCCATAATTAGAGCAGATAGCACAGGAAGTTTATTCAGGTGGGCTCTTTAAACAGGCCTGTCTACCTACTCTACTGTATGAGAGACAGCCCAGCACAAAAGACTTGTAATGAGAGCCTGTTTAGGTGCTTTCCACTGGGACAAGACCGTAAGATCATGCACAGGAATCTGATCAGAGAAACTGACTTGGTGCTTGCTGACGTCTGCTTGTCTGGTTACATTAGGCTAAAATATGGAAAGGTATATTGATGCATCAGAAAATCCATCTGCTTGCATTTACCATTTTCATAATGGTTTCTGGAATGGTTTCTATATATCAAATCTATTGTGCAATGAAAGTCATCTTTGTGAGGATGTTCTGTTATTGTTGCCACTGTTAGAGAGTTAATTCAACTCTCTAGTAAATATTGAGGAGTAAGGAATGCTGCAGCGTCCACAACAGACGTAAGGTAAGATAGAGAAATCAAGGCATTAGAAGGATATGGGTTCATAGATTCAGACAGGGTAGGTGTGAAACAGGAGCTGTGGGTGGGGAAGCAGGCAACTTACAAATGATGTAACAATACAGGAAGATATCAACACAGACATCCAGTCCACAAAGATGTCGTCAATATGAAAATATCAAAACTTTTTAATTGACTCAATAGTATTTCTAAAGTTATTTTCAAGTGTTTTACTAGCTTCCATTCGTCAGAACTGCCATTTGGAGAGTTTTGTGTGTATTATAACAATAAATGATATGCTCAAAGGAAAAACGTCTGACTAGGACTTCAGCTGCAACAAAAATCATGGCAGCTCCTCTGAACACCCAAAACCAAGTCTCCCTGGGTCAGAGACAGGAAGCAGATGGCTTTCCTTCACTCTCCATGTGGGATCATATGCCCTCCATAAGCCCATTAACACCTACGGTACAGTAGCCATGCTGCTGTGCAACGTTAAGTTATAGTTTTAAGTTAAATCTTTAATTTGGTCATCGTTGTTGTCTTTCTGGCTAAATGCATACAAAGTCACATTGAGGCTGCGTGAAGCCATTAGTAATAAATTGCCAAGAACAGTGTGAAAACCCGGTTGAAACCATGTGGTTTTAAACTACCTCCTCCTCGCCATGTTTTTGGAATCACTTCCAGCTGCTCCACAGCCACTAATGGCACCTTGGGCCCACACTGCTGTTTTAACACTGGCCAAGTCTCAGCCCCCTCCTGCCTGCTTGAAGCTAAGGAGGTTTTCAACTACTGTTGAACAAATGATTTTAGCCCATATTACGAGCAATAAAAAGACGTCCTGCTGAGTGTCCTGAATGTTGTGTTTTGTGCACAGGAACAGATCTTATAATAACAGTGAGTCAAATAGTTTCATTTCAATTGTGCCTCTACAGGTTTAAGGAAATCCATGAAGACATGGAATAATCCAATGAAAGCCTTTGATAATACTTTAAGAAATAATATAATGTACTTAAGACCTTAATTATACCCAAAGCTCATAGCCCGAGTTCAACTAGGTCAGTAGTCAACCTATTTGTTTTGCATTTTATTTAATATATAAAAGTCTTGAATTCTACTCCACAAATGACCATATTATTTAAAGAAGATACTAAGAGAACACAGCTCAGAGAAAGGAAGTTTAATGCTTCCAACAGCAAAGTATATAGTGAGCTAATCATTATTCTACTCACATATTTCCAGCAGGAAAACTTAACTATATGTTAATTTATTCCATTAATAAAGCCATTTCCATTTGGGTAATGCTAAATAACTTAAATATGCCATGACCAGGTCCATATGGTGTAGAGTAGGAGTTTACAGAGTTTCAAAGTCAAACAAAGAGTGAGGCCAAATTTAGAGCCCAGGTGGCCACGATGGTCAGTTAGCATCTGCAGTCCAGTTTATGGAGAGGTCATCTATCACAGATGAGCTCATGATGACAGAGGGGCCTGATAACAGACAGGGACTCCCACCTCAGCAACAGATTTAACTGTTACCTGACACAAGGTGTCCGGACTCATCAGCCATGAAAACACAGAATTGACACTTTCTGTCTTACCAGTAAAACTGTTACAAACATCACATGGTGATATATCAGACAATTATCTGACCTGCTGAAACTGTATAAAAATCCAAACTTTCACACTAACAAAAGGCCAAAAGGTCACACTAACAGAATAAAATAACCAAATCAAAAATCAGGACATATTCTACACAACATATGTGGTACAATTTTGCAGGCCATCACCTTTGTGCTGCAATCTGTGTTAATTGACATATGCTGACTTTACGTGATATGAATTAAAAGCGACAAAAACCAGGCCTGGTTCCATTTTGGCAGTGTTGTTTCCTCAGTTTCCATTAATCTTAAATATTTACAAAATCTTCACAAGAATTATCCTATATGAATGTTCTCTATTTAAATAACTGTCCCTGGGTACACAACAGGCATCTTCACGGGTGAAATCAAAAAATATTCCAGAGGATTCTTAACAAGGTACTAAATAACAATTTGATTCAATTTTGATGTATTTTTGATTATTTCGATTGCTTAACAGTAATTAATATTCTATAATATAATTTATATTTCTTTTCTGTGAACTCATTAATTACAATAAATTTGCCCCCGTCATTCATT
>OMOW01100099.1:0-10003 GCA_900312555.1 Lamprogrammus exutus
GACAATGCCACTGTCAGTTATCATCCGGAGGGTAAAAGAGGTCAGGCAGGATCGGGGTCAAGCCTTTGCTTCTGACCTCCGTTTCCTGAACATATAGAGGGATTACAGGCTTTAACATCAAGAGCTGGATGAGGTAATTCTGCGCTGTGCTGCGTTTCTGATTACGTCTGACTGTTATATACCAGCAGCCATGAAAGGTCCTGAATGTCAACGTTTGGCTCATTCTGTAGAGGAACTGGAGCATGTTAGCCTTTTGATTTTGTGGTCTCTTTGTTTATGTTGTGAATACTTTTATGTTTTGGGGGGGAAATCCAGTATTGTTGGCTTGTAGAAATGAACAAGCAGAACTGGCCTGGATTGTGGAATGAAACAAAAACACATTTTTGGGGTTTTTGAAAGCTTTGAGTTTGTGAAAGTGATTGTAAATCCATACCTGTAATTGATCTGTTTATTTTAATTGAATGATCACAAACTAAGTAACAGGATCTTATCTATGAAATACAGCAGACAAATACAGCAGACAGATGCACAGTCGGCCACACCTCACACAACTCAGGGGACCCTTTTTTTTGGCATCAGACATTCTTATTTGCACATTTTGTTAATCATTTTCTGCTTCAGACATTTTTTTTTGCATTCTTTTTTATTCAGCCTACATTCCAAAACTCTCCTCATTATGTGTCAACTTGCTGTTTCATTATTTTCTCTTTCTTTGCTTTTGCATTTGTTTTTGTGCAAGAATTCGAACATACTCGTACCTGTGTAACGGTGCAATTGGCAAATAAAGTCTCTTGAATGTTGAACTTAACTAATCCAAAGGCTTGTATCAAACTGTGCACGACACCGAAAAGCTGTGGAAAAGCTGGCGGGTCAAACTTTGTTACAAACTTTATTCAAACTCACGGAATTCTTTTTTAAATTTTTGTCAACATCCCAAAGTTTCCAAACATAACAAATATGCCAGTCTGAATTTAGAAAATGTGTGAATAAAAGAATGCACTTATAAGATAACATACTGCTTTTACTGCTGATAAAACTATCAAAATGCGCAAATAAGTTACATATCATATATCATATATGTTACATGTATTGTAAATGGAGCTTTCTTCCAAAATGACTTAGAAGTATACTATGGGGGAAAATAAAGGGACATTTTAAATACTAATACTATTGCTCATGTCTCTGGTGTTATGCTGTATGGACTTCCTTCTCCTCTCTGTCTGGGTCAAAGTTCAGTCTCCGGCTCTGTCCGTGATGCCTCTCTGGGTGCTCTCACTGCTTATGTTGCTAATTGCTGCCCTCTGCTGTTCATGAGCGTCACAATTCTCTCAAAAAGCACACAAACACATACAAAAGTCTCATATCTGGTGAGAGAAATACATGCAATTGAAATTTAAGATTAAACTAAATGTAATCTCCAGCTTTCCAGAAAGTATCGTGTAGGTACATGTCTCATATACGCACAAGCACTCATATTAACAGAAATGCACGCCTGTTTAAATCGCATTTGCATAAACAACATGTATTGTTATGTAACTGCAATGATTATAAACCTGAGGAATTCCTTTCCCACAGTGATAATCCCATTTTTGCAGGCTGCAAACAGGGATCTGGCGCACCCTATTCAAAGCCTCAGTCAACCACAGCCTTAATTTGTTTACATTAAGTTGTCAAAATGTTTCCATTTTTGGCCACAGATTTCAGGAGAACGCATTCCACCTTCTTGTGTGAGGCGTTCTGCATACGAACATTTTCTCTGTAGCTTTTTAGTTCAGCTCTCTGCTCTCTGTTTAGCCAGATGGCTTCCTCCGTCAATCCCCACTCACAATCAAGATTAAGATTACACGACACACATGCTCACACAGGCATATACACACACACACACACACACAGACACATGCACTGACATTTAATATGTCAGCAGCACACAGAGATGATAGACACTGATGTGCCCGTACTCTATTCTGGGGATGATATAACACATAGGAGAACACAGGAACGAGAAGCCCTTAGTTGCTGAGTTACAAGCGAGGATTAAGTTATTAAAGCGAACCACTGATTGCGGAAATTCAAGGTTAGAGGAGTGGCGTGGATTAAAGTATTTTTACCACAATGCCACGGATCCACAGTGATCATCTGAGAGTAAGACGACGGGAAGACAGGACGAGAGGGTGAGGAAGAGAGCGAGCTGAGAGAGAGGAAGGGCAGATTGAAGGGGTTAGAGAGTCTGAATCGACCTTCCGCTCCCTTCGCTCCCGGGGCCGCCGTTCGTTCTTGGAGGCCCGAGGGCCGCGCAGCATGAGGCAGGCGCCATGGGCTTTCTGGAGAACTACCAGGAGATCGACCCCGTCACTTTGAACCTTTGCATCCTCATCGCCAGCTACGTTATCTTGCTCCTCGTCTTCCTGATATCGTGCATTATGTATGACTGCCGGGGCAAAGATCCCACTAAGGAGTACGCCCCGGACCCTCAGCCTACCCAATCTCCCATCAGGCTGGTTGTGATGCAGAGCTCTCCTGCCCCGATGGGACGGTGGGACGCGGCCAACATGATCACCACCTACCACGAGCCACCACACACGGACTTCAGGGAGAAGAAGAGCACGATGGTCTGAGAGACTAAAGGACTTGGTGGACGAACATTTGTACATACCGGACTCTTTTTACGTTCCCTTTTTAAGAATTTCTGCCTCTTGTCAGGACAATGCTGGGATTTGGCCTACACAAGACCAGACTTAAACGGTAAGGGATAGTGACATATGCTGGCGTCTTTAAGTGCTGTGTGTGTATGCACGTGAAATCCCTCTTTACTTCAAGGATCGCCAAAGCCCGCGATCAGTCCACTGTGGAGAAATGTCACAACTGATAAAGCACGAGGACTATAGGGGCATTCCTGTTGTGCTGTGTTGACAGATGCAGAAAAGACGGTTAGGATCTTAAGGTCAGCGCAAAGAGAAGTGCTCCTCATACCTTTGACTTTGAACTTTTCAGACAATGCCTAAACACAGATTAAGGTTATCTCTCATTGTTGCTTTTAATTACCCCCATCAAAATCAAGTGTGCATTGCTCTCGATTGCCTGCCGTTAGAGATTAGAGTTTAACATTTGGTTAACCTGTGGAGAAAGTGTGGTCTTCAGTTCAGGTCGATAGCAAAAGTGCTGACCTGCAACAAAACCATGAAATGTTTTTGTTCCATTTTTCTTGTCCTGGTCCAGCAAAAATGAAAAAAGATCACAAAGGCTCCTGTTATCAAATTGGCACATTTCTTTAAAGGGATGATAAACAGATAAGCATCACAACGAATGCACGAAGATGGCTTGTGTTTCCTTTATGAATGGCAGCTCTTGTATTGTTCAAGTGCAGCTATGGTACGCGAGGCCCACAGAAACAAGCAGAGTCTTGTGTAAACATGATAGCTGTGTTTAATGAGTAAATAGACAAAGGCGTTGTTGCTGCGTGTCTGTTTCTTACCTGCAGGCTGACTCGGGGCTCTGTGTGGAGCTGTTGAATCACCTGCAAGAGTGCCTCAACTAGAAACAAGCAAATATTTTGTAATGTAGTGAATTTTCCAGTATCAAGTAAGAAACATTGACTCCAGATCTCTAGAAAGCAGAGGAAAACTCCAGCCATGACAGAACACTACAGTACCTGAGTCTAAGACGAGTCATTTAACATTTGATTTAAGCCAGTTTGACTTCATATTAGCGATGCAACTTTGGAGAATCAAGTCAAAGATGCTCTAGTGATCATTATTTGTCTGACTCTTAACACATAACTTCACATTTTTGCTTGTGAAACTGACATTTCTGTCGTTGCTTTTGGTTTAGACTCCATTAAATCTAGATCGCGTGACAATCAAGTGTAGACATTTTTCTAGGATCGTCACATTTTCTTGATTCTAGTGCACTGATTGGCTTTATTATTTTTAAGGTATTGACGCTCACTTCTAGAAAATTCCTCAAATTAATTGATTTGTATAGGAAACAGAATGAAATAATCTCACTCCAATGGCAGATTTTCCAACTAGTTTTAAGGAAAATAAGAGACTCAATAAAACAAATTAGCTGGTTGAGAATAGATTGTTATCATCAAATATGCAAAACCATCTTGTTCTCTCAAAGCAGATATTTGAGATATTAATGTGTCCACATCCAAACCATTTCTCATACTGGGTGGTAGTCAGATCACCCCAAAACCTATTAGTCTAATTATGTAAGAGTCTAATAATACAGAGCATTGAATTCCTCTTTTTGCATTGTGCGATCAACGTGCCTCGTGCCCTCTGTGTGTGTGCACTTCATAATGTGTCCTTTCTTCTGTTGTCCAAGCAACTACACAGTCATTGTCACGCTGTAATTTGTGGCAAGTCCAAACATGGATGGTTGCTGTTTGTTTTCTGTTTGGCAGTCAAAGCGATTACCCACAATGCTGAACACGCTGAGTCAGCGCACGGCCTGAATCAAAGCGAAACTGGAGCTTTTCTTATAGAGGTGAGTCAAACATGAATGCGTGGATCCAAAGATTTTCTGGCAAAGTAATATTACCACGACGACCATCCATATCAGACTCACCTTATGGATATTACTGATGTAGATGTTGTATTGGAATTTTGATCTCAGAGTTCCATCTTTCATCCAAAGTCATCCTTGAAAGATCATGTTCTCTCCTTCAGAACACTTTCCCCTTCAAGACAAACAGGAAATCCACTTAAATTCACTCAAGAACATTAGGATGACAGCATGAATGGGCTACTGTTCCAAAAAGCAGGTTTACTGAGTTATCCGCATAATTCTGCTTGGTAAAACCTGGAACCCCATAAAATTTGGAACGTGGACTGATGTTCCAGAATGTGTTTCCATATACGCAATGACACCTGATTATTCAGAGTGTGATTGCAGCCTGTGTGCTTTGTGCTGCCAACACTCAACATCAATAAATCCTGTAGCTCTGAGAACTCCAAGGACAGACGGAGAGCTGGGTGGTTCCCAATGAAACTCTGCTGGTGGAGCTCAAGCATAAAGTAGAACTATGATATTCTGTGACAAATGTTTGGAAATAAATGAACCAAAAAAAAATGCAAATATTGCTTATTGACTTTGACATTATGAACCAGTGCCTTGTTACAGGTTAGATTAGATAGGATTATATTACATTTTTCACCCGCAAAATCATTGATACTTAATCTTGATTTTGAATTGTTCTCGTTTTCATTTCTTAAATATTCCTTCAGAAATAATGACCAATAATACTTAAGTGTTTAAAGTGTAAACAAATGAGTGAACACTGCCACATTAAAACCTAATTTAATAAATCATTCTGCAGCAAACCATGACTCATCACTATATGGGTCTTGTATCAGGCGTGGAAATGTTTTTTTCCATCATTTCTTCTTCTGCTGTGACTGTCCTTTAAGATATGAAGCTATCACCATTTCCTTAAAAATATATATATCATCAATTGATCATTGGTGTAAGATGGGTTAAGGTTGGCCTCTGACTGAGGATCACAACCAAATCCTTACACTACTAACAGAGATTTTAAGCAAATACGCAGGAGTTCTTGAATATGTTTTATTATTATGCAATGAGAAGTTTCATCATTATCGTCATGTCTGTAACTGTCACGCAGAGTTGCAGTAGACGGGTATTTAATTTGAATATTCTGATGAAGACGAGGTTATTGGTTCTCCCCAAAAGATTAATAATGGCCTCGGCAAACTACCTTAAATCTGCAGCAAACTGATATTTAAACATAGCAGTTTTGGAACCAAATTTTTATTGTGACAGTGCAATCAAAGGTATATTCCTGTGAGGTGAAGGTGTAAGGAGACCACAGGAAGGCTGCCATGCCTGGATGCACAAACTGTTTCTGTAATCCTCAGCCAGAAGCACCAGCGTGCGTTCCACCAGAGCACGCTAGGCTCAGCTTGTTAACTCCGAGCTCAATTAACCCTTGTATGACAAAACACCAGAGCTGCAGATGTTGTTTTATATGTTACAATTCAATCTGCGTGATCAATCTTTGTGTGATTAATGCAAAATAATTTCCTCAGAATCTGCGGCACTTTCACTTTTGCAGTCCCTGTTTGGTAATTGATGTTTTATGCTGCAGTTTGTGATTAGTTAAGTTTACTCTCTTTACTTTGCCATACATTTGTTGTAGTACTCAAGAGTCCCTCCATAATAATTTCCTTACACTACCCTAGTGGAGGTATGCTATGTGTACTGCATTCTAGCATGAAACAGTAAACCAATTACAGAGCTGGTTAACCCTGGGTCACGTGTATACATAAAGCCTCTTTTACTCTGAAAGCATTCCCTCCAATATGTCCGTCCTACAAGAACAGTGGAAGTTCTTACACAGACAGCAAAAGCTTTAATCGTCCACTGAACAAGTGTTTTTATAGTTTGGAATATTGAGCTGTGCAAGATTGTGATGACTTTGTGCTGGATTTTAAACACTTTTATTTGTTGACTGAGCACTTTTGGAGCTGAGTGAGGCAAAGTTTAATACACTGCAGCAAGATGAAACAGATCTAACAGCAGATGTCTCACACAAATCTAAATCTGCTCGACCCCTGATTCCTGATGGTCATAGAGCTCAGATACAAAAATGGTTGCGACTCATTTCTCTTTTACTTGGTATGTAAATACTGAAAGTTTAACTCATGCATCCCAACATCATCACTGCAACTAATGATGATATGCATATATAACGGACACTTAAAACGAATTGCCAGCAAGTAAAATGCAGAATTTAATTTTAAAATGTTCATGGTTGCATCAAGGCAAAATGTGGACATTGAACATCCCACTCTTTTCCAAGATTTGCACACCAACACCAAAGGATTTCAATGAATTATCAATCCCACTAGATGACAGCTAAATCTAAATTATTAATATTTTACTGATGCTGACATAAGTTTGTTTACATCAGCAATGTCTGCAAGTACAGCAAGAAAACAAGCCTGTAGCTGACAAACACAGTTATGATTTTTCAGACAAACTGTTCAACTGTGTAAGTGAATTTAGCTTAAGAATTGGTTATAAAATGCAGACGTGTGCAAGAATACTTCTGTCTGGCCTGATTGGTAGTTGTTGGAGCTTTAAGTCACATGTTTGCTCTATCTTATACAATCACAGACACACTGTGTGGGGTGCACAACAGGGTAAACTGAACCAGCTGTCTGTGTGGTGAGTGTGACAGTTATACGCCCATGAAACATCATTCACAACAGACTTGGGAGGGGATCAGTGCGAGTCAGACACTGGATTGTTTACACCACGACAGGAAGCTATATTGAGCTGCTGTGAGCCTCTGATAACCTGCAGGTCTCAGGTCTGTATCACATTAGAGGTGTTAGCGTGGCACCGCAGGGAAACAGGCACCTCGGCCAGAAACAAGGAGATACTATTCCCTGACGTGCGGCCTTCAGCATTCTCCCACTCTCGGCTCTTATGTCCTTTTAGAACCCCAGTGCCTGCCTGAACATTAGCCACTGTTCACAGACAATGAGCTCTTTCTCGTTCTCTGAATCAAACCCATTCTCTGCTTGTACTGGTAATTGTTCCCTGGACCACAAACAGTCAGATTGATCAGGTTTTTAGGCTGGTGATCAGTTTGTTTAGGTATGTGTACGAGCCTTTCAAAACTGCTACACACCCAGCATGAGGAGTTCAGATTCGTCAAACGGCTCTGGGCTGAATTCCTGATTTTCAAGTTATGTCCGGATGCATTTACAGCTACAACAGAGCATACTGTGTGAAATTCATTACACACTGGGATTGCACTTTGGTCTTACATAAACACTCCAGTTTAAGAGTCACTGATCAAATTACACAGCTATTATGTAACTAGGCTGGTACAGTGTTCAGCGTTCATTGGATACCTGTGTGGATCAGTGTCTGCTTGTGTCACTTTGTCTCCTGCCGTTTCAGACTGAGGTTTTTGTCCTAAAAGCACTTTAATAATAAATATGACTACCACAAAAATAAATCTTTCTGTAATAATGCCTGCATGAATCTTCAGTGTGTTTATGTCTACACCTAAAACCCCATTATACAAATAATATTTAAATAATATAAATAGAAGTTACAAATACAGTAACAAGCCAGTTCTTAATGCAATTTAACATGATCTTTAATAATGTCAGATATGAAATATATGAAATACACACAAAACAAAAATAAGAAAAAGACAAATAGTAAAACCCAAAAAACCCAAATCAAATGAATTTAACAAATGAAACATTTAAAAATAAAAATGTAAAAATAAACAGTAATTAAAATCAAATTAAATTATAAAATAATTTAAAATAAAATAGAAAATTCAGCAAAGATGTTTGCAGTAAGAACCTGTGAAAATGTGATATAAAATTATTTCCAAAAGGCATTCTCAAAAGATCGTGACATCATAACCAATAATATATTATTAATATTGTATTATTATCATTATTATTATCACTTTGACTTTGCTGTAGCTACTTTATTCATTTATTTTTAGGTATTTAAATAGTTTTTGTGGACAATCAGAACCTCTCACAAAAGACAACGCCTATCTTATTTATGATTGGTGAAGGTCCGTCGTCCGGGCAGCTCATTTGCTCAAATTGCTGTCAGTCAAAATGCAGCCAGCGGTTGTCAGGGGTGGAGGTATATAACAAATCATACTTGGCGAGTTGTTTTGCAGGGAGGGAGCCGTTCATTGATCGGCCGGGGCTCGCTTGCTTTGCGGGGGTCCTCTGGGTTTTGTGCTGGGTTTTGCTGGCGCTCATGGATCTTTCTAGCTAAAAAGCGGGGATCTGAGGCAGCATTTGGTACAGAATGGTATTAAGAAAAAGACTAAAACGATGCCTTTGTTGCAGTGTTGGTGTCACCGGCTACTCGCTGCTGTGGACTTGACGAGCGAAAGTTAGCATGTTAGCCGACTAGCTAGGCCTTCCGTTTTCTTTTGTTTTTTAAAATCTCGGTTTGCTCGGGACGCTGTTGTTGTGCTAATTTTCGGGAAATTTTCGGGAGATTTCTTTGCTTTGTTAGCGTCTCTTCTGTTTTTGATTCGCTTCCCGTGTTGAAAGCGTTGAAATGAAGCGAGTGAGCTGCTTTCACAGGTGGGTGAAATCCACAAATCTGACTTACATTCATGTTAGGGCTCTCGGGCTCATAGCTGACGTTATTCTGCCTTTTTAACGCTTTTTAATGTCATATAATCGGAATATCCTTCACCATAAATCTGTTTTGTATCGCTCTGCTGGACTAAATCCTCTCTAGTGTTGTTATAAAGTTGTTACTGTGTTAATTCTTGGCTGTCATAAAATGAAGCTTGTTTAAAATTGAACGTAAACAGTGGAATTAAATCAACCGAGTGCATTTTTAGAAGCACACAATGTAAAATGTTCATGTATTGATCTCATATCTGTCAAAATAAACACGTACAGCAGTGATTCACGTTGCTATTATCACAATTGTGGATACACTGCTTTCACCATGTTATAAATGTGAATATATCCAGTAATTATCACTTATCAACAGTGTTTTTGGCAGATTAAAATCACCATGGAAACTGTATGCATTAAGGCTTTTGTGTTCTTAATTGAATGTTTCCTTGTTATCCATTTATCACAGTTAAAAGAACATTTGTGCCAGTTTTCTGCTGATAAGGACAGACGCGTTCCAGACAAAAGCATAGTTTGGAGGGAAGACAAATCACCCTGCCATATTTGTTTGTTTACTTGTTTGTTTGTTTGTTACAGGTTTATGAACAGGCCAGCTTCTGCAAACCGCCGCTACCAGCCCACCTGCTACGAGCACGCTGCAAACTGCTACACTCATGCGGTGAGAGGCTCATAACTGTTTGTTTGTTTGTATATATTGCTTCATCTTACGCAGTTTCCCATTCGCAACAAAAAGTCTGAATCTCACAGCCGTGCACTTTGCTGCTGATCTGTAACGGGATGTGATTGTAACGGCGGTGTGGTTTCGTTGTGTGTGTGTGTAGCCCCTCATT
>OMOW01100101.1:0-16237 GCA_900312555.1 Lamprogrammus exutus
CTAATCGCAGTGTTTTCATTTTAACAAGCCAGCTTTCGCAAACAAGGCCTAGGTCTGTTAAGCCTCCTTCGTAGTACAGCCCCCAGGTGACAGTCTTCATCCTGACTTACCATGTTATTGTCTACTATAAACAACAAAACACCAACAACTAGAGGGGCACTCATTAGAGCTCATACCTCCGCTAAGGAGTGGACTAGATCATTATCACCTCCCAAACCCCACTGACAAACCAACTAACCTTTGATTCTAACATTGGCGGCTCCAAAGTTACTGGCAAAATGTAACTGTTGTTGTTATAGTGCCACTATCTGGTCGATTAATCTTTCAATTTTTGCCTAAGTAGTGAGTGCACGTGTTCACCAAGTTTAGTCACAGTAAACTAATTCATTCATGTGATACAGCACTTTTTGAAAAATGAGCCACGTCCATTGATTTTCATCAATCAACCTGATGGTGGCGCTATAACAACAACAGTTAAATTCTGTCAATAACTTTGAGACCGGACATGGTAGGATAAAGAGTTTGTTGGTTTGTCAGCAAGGTGAGCAGGTGATCATGGTGTATAAAATATTAAATTTCATCACAGAGAGGACGACTCGGCCCTGGTGGAGGTATGCGCTCTCTGAGTGCCTTCGAGTTCTCTTTGTGTTGGGATTGGACCACTGATCGCTGTGCATGGAGTTAACAGTAACAGTGATATTTTAAGAAATATCATGTTGCTGTTTTCTCTCTGCAATGGCTCTGTCCCCTACATCCTGTGTCGAGTTTGTCAAATACTTTACGGCTAAGAATAGACAGAAATGGAAGGCAAAACATTAAGTCGTTTCAAACTTGCCAATCTCACTGTTAATCCTATTCCTTATCACTTCCCTTGCTATTTTCAGAGTGCACCATAAGGAGAAGGGGGGAGGAGGGGCGTCACGGTGAGAGATAGATTATAAACACTGTCATTAGAGAGCTACCAGTCTGTCCTCTTTGAAAAGCCTAAGTTTGTCCAATTCCTCAAAGATATTTCAGTTCACTGTCAAGCTAAATATGATCAGTTCTGGCAATGTTTAATCAATAGAAGCACAAATGCATTGCTGTCCAGATAAGGAGAAAAACACATAGACGATAGAAGGAGTGAGAGGAATAAAGTGTAAGTAAGAGACTGATTGCTGTAGTTCGCTTTCTGATCCCTGTTGGTCTGCCCTGGTTGGTTCCAGTCTTGTCCACATGCACTCTGCTTCTAACGAGTGCAGATGGATCACATAATTCCTCAGTGATCGGTACTGAAATGTAGCAGGCATAGATGGCTCGTCTTCAGCATAAAATTAGGCAAAAGTCAGATACTATTAGCATTAAAAATAGTCTGTGGGCATGAAAAATACAATAGTCGCTGCCGCAGCGAGCTTTCATGTGAGTGGATAAGAAGTGTGTTGATAAATTAAGTCAAATAAATTAGGACGGGGACTCATTCTGCACCAGATTGACAATTAAAGTTGCCTTGGGATTCCTCCGGTGATAACATCCATCTCCTCTTTCACTCCTGTTAAATAGAAGCAATCATCAAGATTGACATAATGAGTGCTTATAAAAAGAGAGAAAAAAAATCACATGGCGATGATTTGGTACATGAGAGTAATCTTCAGTAATACAATCTGCACTGACCCTTTTAGGAGTGCTCAGCGAATTATTTTGTGTTCGTCGAAAATAGGACCATAATTCCTGTGAAGCCTGTCGCTGCCCTGTACAAAGGGAAAATCTGTATTTGTCTGCCTTCCCCCGAACATTGGATACAGCCCCTGATCATAGTCACCAGACAGTTTTAAATGAATGCAAAACCAAATTCATAAGTGCAGAACTGAAGATATTCACTGAAAAGAAATTAAATTAAAAATTATTCTTTACTGATGTGAAAAAGGTGATCTGTGATACCATTAAAAGTATACATTACTAGACTATAGTCTGCATGAACCACAAGGTTGTTGCCCAGCTCTCTATGTGTTCATTTTTCTCTCAGTCCACCAGGATGAGACGTCTTGCCCCTTGTGGGTGGTCACACGTGGGTGTTTATTCAGCATGAAATGAGGGGATGTCTAAAAATACATGGGGGTCAAGGGGGGCACCAGGTGGGGTTAAATGGTTGGCCCCCCCTCCCATTCAAAGAGCCACAGAATGAACAGCACCACCTCATTAGCAGCTTGATTTGAAAACAGGTCCATCTGGAATTGCCACGAGACGAAGTAGTGAGACTGAGAGTGGGAGTCAGCATGGAGCCAAAGGGGTCAGAAATGGCTAAAAGCTGGTCGGACTGACCGCAGGAAACAAACACACACACACACACACGTGGTCATACACATGGGAGAAATATAACGGATGGAAATTGACAAAGAAACATATAAAAGCACACAAATAGATTCTCACTTAAAGTGTAAAATGAATGTCAAAGTCAGACAAAGACATATAAACACAGACACACACACAAACACAAACACACACGGCAGTGGTCATGCTGGGGACGTGGCCTTGCAATCAACACCAGCAAATACTCTAAGCATGTAGAGCGATATTCAGTTCAGCCACAGTGTATTTCCCATAGATTTATGCACAAATGTTTTTCTCTTTCTGTTTGAGTGATACCTCGCCCCTCTCTTGATTGCATATTACCAAGAAGGAAAAAAAATCAACTTTTAAGTGAGATGTAAACATTGCAAACTCTTGTGAGTTTGTGTGGATGTTGCCAAAGGCTTTTGCATACATTGCCTAAAGAAATATCTGTACCTGCATGGATAAATGAAAATATGCGGTGCAACAAGTAGGTCACAACAGTACAACAAATATGCACACTTCCTAGGAGGCCCAGGAGACGAGCTGGACTGACATACAATTATCGCCAAACACCTTAAAATGTACACATGCACAGACACATACACGCATGAATGCCCGCCTACACACACACACACGAGGACAGACTGCGAGCCTCAAAGACGAAAGCAGAGGGAGGAGTGGAGCGCTTTGACATGTTGCGGCAGATGGCTCGTCTCCTCCTCTTCATCCCCTTTCTCCCGTCCTCACTTCCCTCCGCCACCTGTGGAGGAGGACGCACTCCCTCCGAAAGCGTCTGCCCTCCCAAAAGTAAGGGATGCAGATCATTTATCATGAAATGAACAGTTCACCTCAAATTAAAGTGAGTTGTGTGAGCACACTCGTGCACACGTTGGCACATCACACCCAACGTGTCACAGTGACACCAGTGGGATTTTTTTCCCCTCAGGCAAATTAAATATCTCACATTGCATTGGTATATATTTAACATGGAAATTGTGATACTGAATGATTTTGGTCTATTTTCTAAAAAGTACAGTATGAGCTATAAGTGTGCTGTTCCTTGAATCAGCCTAATTCATTATTTTTCCCCAAATGAATATCTTGTGTAAGTGGTGACAGGGCCAAGATGAGAATGTTGTCAAAGTGTAACTGTATTTATATTTAATGCTTAAATCTCAGCGCTCAAAGTCCTCTGCTCACTCTGTTGTCTTTTATTTAAGATCAGGCCACAGCTGAGCATCGGTTTCACTTCTCTCCGGGTGAGTTGACGTTGTGACAGGCCTTGAGAGGCAAGGATACACAGTGTCCTTATTCTGTCACCCTCCTCCATTGGCTTTGACTGGCCCCAGTACATGCATTCAAGCCCCTACAGCACAGCCAATAAATCACTGTCCTCTGATACAATACAAGAGAAAGTTTTGCTCAAGGAGCTCAGCTCAGACGTTATCAGTATTTTGTCACTTTCTATTTTTGTCTACATTCCCTCCTTTTCCATCTGTGGATGTCTGACATGAAAGCATGTGTGTGCTGCTGACTCAGTGACAAAAACAGTTTCTTTCCAAATTCTAACCAAAATGAACTAAATTTGCATCTCTGCACCATCTTGACGAATCACTCATCTGTTTTCTCAGATGAACACGCTATGATTCACAGATGCTCTCATGCACTCTCACCTATGACAAATATGCTCTTGCAATTATTCACATTACACACTTACCCACTCACTTTCCCAGATATGACAGAACATGACCTTTCTCACATCACTTACGAAAGAAAGTGACATTTTCTATTCTCTCTTCAGATTGTCTCTGGGGGACATTTAATGTCTGATGTACGTTCCCTTGGGTACTCAGTGTCCTCTTCAAAGAGTCACCCATTAATCTTCGAGCACATCCTCTCAATGCAAACTGTTCTCATATCAGCAGCTCTCTCAATCAACCTCGTAATGTCTGACACGACAAAGTGACAGAGCAGCAGAATGACCTCGAATCATTTTACATTGCAGGGTATCAAAATACAGATATTTGTTAAAAGGTCAGGGGTGAGATCTACTTGGTATGTATCATCAAGGTGTAAAATGCAAAGCGTCTCTGGTGTGATGGATCGGGCCATGTAAAGAGAATGGGTGTCAAGCAGGGATGATTGAAGGCTTTTGGTGGTTGAATCTCACTGAGAGAAAACTGGGGACTGGAAATGACTGCGTGGCCAGAAATGAAAACTGATTGGCTGGCACAATACATTTGTGTCAGCAAATCAAGCACTTTTATGCAAATTGCTGAAGGTAATTTTTCATATATTCACACATCTGTCATCTCAGTCAGACCTCAAACATCAAACATGCAAAAATGGGAAGCAGGCTGTGAGAAGCCAAAGGCGATTATTTGCATATAAAATGGCCATGTAATTGGCTAATACAGATGAATATTGCAGGTTAGCAAAATTATTTCTTGGGATGAAATTGAAATTTGGACACTTGTGACTTTATAAAGTGTCAACTCCCTTTTTTGACCCCAACAAATACTTTCCCAGAGAGGTACAATCCCATGCTTTGTGGTATCTGACAACTGGTTGGTGCTACTTTACAACTTTGTTGACTTTTATCCACATTCTTATAAAATCAATGGGCTGTTTTGCTATGAGAGCAGTAAGATTGAGAGGCAATGTGAAGGGTTTGTTGATTCATTCCATGCAAGAAAAAGATGACATGTTTGTGCTTTCCAAATTCCTTTCCAATTCTAATTATTACATTGTGGTGCCCATTATAATAAATTGAGTGATGATCGATACTCTACAAAGTTATTTGTATTGTTAAACTCTCCTATAACCAGTTACATTAAGAGGAAAGATGTGTGGCAGCATTGTAAGTGCTCCCTAAGGAGAATAGCTTAGAACAGATAATGTCACCAGGGCTGTAACACCTGTGCCTTTGGTTTTCAGGTTTTACAAACAGTTTAGACTGTCTGGAACATTAAACCAATATCTGAACTATTAAATCAAGTGGCGCACCCTTTCAATCTCTTAAAAGGATGTGCCACTGGGTATTCACCGACCTGTGAGTATTTAATGAGAATGTGTGAATCCCATTCACACTTGAAAAACAATTCGGAAAAAGGAAAGCAAAGCAGTACTTTTATTGAGGTCAGCTTCTTTCTTTTTTTTACACTTTCAGGAAACACCTCCCATTTTTAAAGTTCATCCCCACTTTTCGGTCAAAACATCAGCTCACCCGGGGACCCAGAGTCCCACAGCTTTGCTACATCTGGTTACTACTGTGCATCTCATGTCCTATAAAGTGGATGAGAGACAAAGACGGAGACAGAGAGGGAGGAAAAAGCAAGGGGGGGCCCTTGTGTCGAGTCCTCAAAGTGCCGGACTGCTCTACTTAAAGATCTTTAAATAGGGTGATTCACTAGAATGCCTCGCTCTGGTCATCTGTCTCGGCTCTCGTTGAGCCACCGTGGGATGTATTCGGGCTAAGCAACATGAGAAAGTGGGCTAGAGCGTGGACAGCACCCAGCAGGTCATGTCATCACAGCAAGAACTGTATCTTAACCAGTCTGGCCAAAGGGATCAATAAAGTCTCTCCACGAGCGATGAAACGTTGTGTCCTTACAAAGTCATCGTACATTTAAAAAATAAAAGGCATAAATCGTGATAAACAACTCCCATAAATGAAGCATAAGACAAAACTCAAGCCAATAAGCTAATGGATATGAAATTGAATTCTCAAAGGCGCAAACTTGTGCCAAAGTTGTTTAAATGCCAAGATCTATCCCTGTGATTAGTGGACTCATTTACTTTCTGTTTCAATTCCTCATGATTTCCCGGTGCAACTGATTGCCTCTAATTTCAGCTAAGCATCTAGGCGATGGGATTCATTGTGGAACAAGCGGGGACGATGGCACTTTAGATCGTAGAATACCAACTAAATGATCTCCAGTGGACGCAGTCTTAAATGGAGGCTAAATGGTGACACTGAGCGCTTCTTTATCTGAGGCTCATTACCCGCTTCTCAATTCCCCGCAGACCTGGCTCAGCTTCCCGCTGAGCACTTTCCTGCCAGGAGGAGGGTGATTACAACATTTTGCTCAGCAAAGCTCCCTTCTCCCTCGCTTTTTTCTTTTCCTGTCTTCTGTCGCCCCCCCTCCCTTCTCTCCCCCTCTGTATGGTCACCCATCTCTCTTTACTTTCTTCTGTTTCTTTCAGACTCCCTCTCCTCCACCTTGCAGACACCCTGGGTGATTCATATGTTGGCTGATTTCCTTTTGTGTCCAGTGTATGATTACAGCACTTAAAGACAAGCAAACCGTGAATAGCATAGGAGAGTGTTCACTTGCTAACAGACAACAGTGAATATGCACAATTATGAATCATGCACAAGCATTCAATTCAGACGACAACAACAATAACAGCAACAACACAAAATTGTATGGAAATCAAAGGCGCTTTGAAATGGAAGCAGAGGAGAGCCGCAGAACGGAAAGCAGATGGGATAAACACTGGTGCACATGTAGGGTATCATCATCCAGCCAAGGAGCGGAGGCCTACGCGTTTCTTTGCCAAGGCTCAATGTACTCAAGACCCAGCTGGGCGAAGATGTCCTTTTCAGTCTTGGCTGCCAGGAACTCTTTCTAGATAGGGGACAAACAAACAGAAAGTCAGTGACTTTCGGAGATGTACAGGAGTTTGTCATCAGAGCAGACAGTTTAGGACATTCTCAATTATTTGACTATAATTTTCATGTGTCGTGTACTAACTTTGCGCTCCAGCACTTAAGGGTTATATTTCCACAGATTGTTCCAAGGCTTAAACATGCCATGACTGTACAGATTTACATTTGACTGTCCACCATAAACACTCTAACCTTGCTCTAAGTGATTGCACTCTACAGGAGATGAGTATTTTCCCTGACAAATCACGACAGGGCTATTAACCGTTGGCTGTCTACCAAAGTCGCGTGATGGGCTGCGTCTCTTTAGGGGCGGTGACGAGGCCTGACTCACCTTGGGAGTGAGAGAGCCTGGAGAGAGAAGACAGAGAGCTGCGATTCTGACACATCCTGCCTTCAAGTGCTAAACTGGACCTGACACGTTGCAAAGAGATGGGAGAAAACGAAGAGCACACAGGCTTCCACTGCCAGCCAAAGGGCCAGACAACTGAGTGCAACTAGTAGTCGCGAGAAGATGGGGACAAAACACTTTATGGTATGTCTGCCACGATTCTGGCTTGCTATTTATAACGCAAGTGACAACTTTGGCACGTGGCAGAGTGGTTTGGGTGTACATTGCATGAAGCGCTGCATATATCATCTCTTCCTTTAATTGTACTCTCTCAGATTGTATTTGGGTTGTCATTAAGATTAGCCTTGCACACAGTCAGGTTATGGTTTTTCAGACGAGCTGAGTATTATAATGGAGGAAAATTACTGCCTACAGCACAATGTATGAAAATGTCCCAAAATCCACTTTTACTGAAATTAACGTTGAATCCAGCAACTCATTGTAATGTGAAACAGAACAATCTCCCAACTCTGCAGCTCTATAAAGCTATTTGCAGCTTTTACATAATTTTGCAGTGCATTTACTGTACAACTGACTCTTAAAAGCAGACATACACTGTATGAATCAGGCCCAATATTAATCCTTACTTGGCAGAGTAATTGTGAGATTTGGGCCAAATTTCAGCCTGATCAAGTGTTGTTAGACGAGCTGTTTGAGGAGGGCTACAAAGCTCCATCAACTGCACCCGAGTCTGATCGCTGCGTTCAGACTAGCACATGAATCGTGCCAAAGGGGGATATGCACCCGCGTCTGATTCAACCAGACAGACCTTGTAGGTGTGACAATGCCTTGAGCTGCTTCATCATGCTTCATTTCCAGCAGTAGAAGGCAGCAGGAAACAGATATTTTTCTCAGGAGTTAGTTGAGACCAAAAGTATGAATATTGGATTGATTTGTGACCTGGAAAGAACCACGACTCAAACGTATTTTTAATTTTGTGAGATAACTGCCGAATCTGTTACCAGGCATTTGTTTGATAACATAACCGTCATATTTATGGGGTGATTATATGTCAGGACTGTGTGTCTGTCAGTTCGTTTTGGTGTTCTTTTGCTACATATCGATGAATGCAGATCTAGTCCATACAAACCTCATTAACCTTTCATAACTGCCACAGTTATTATCTGTGATCAGAACCCTCTCACCACTCAAAACACATTCAATGTACACACATTCTGCTGCAATTACAGATAGTGATTTATGACACTGCAAGCAAAACTGTATCTCACAAACAGGTTGGTACTGATAGAAGGGAGAAGCGGGGAGGAAGCATGAAAGAAAGCAAGAAGGAGAAGAGACTCAAGGATATGGCTGAAAACAGGCAGACACAATTTGTCCAAGTGGCAGAGCTTACTGGTGTGAGGAGTCAACTCCGGAGACTCAGCAAACACAGAAAACACACAGCAGAAAGGAGATACTACCAATTTAGCCATTGTCAAGGATCAGGACTAAAGCCCTCTCTTTGCTGCAGTGTCCACGCTCCTCAGTTCGTGCAATCCTTACATGGCCTCTGGGAAAAACTGTGCTTTATTTACTTTGCACAACACACAGGGCTCTCTGAGAGATAAATCCACAAACCTTATGTACCGCTGAGTTTTGCCCCATAGACATACGCGGGAAAACAACAACACATCCAGTGACCAAAGCAGCATTATCCCTGAGATTTGTGGTGTATCAAAATGAGCTTTAAGTGCAAGAACACAGCAGCGGTTCATTAGAGTTAGAGGTTATCTGTCTGAGACACTGAGATACTCAGGTTCTCAGTCAGTGGCAAGCAACAGCAGTTCCATAAACCAGAATGGAAGCTGTCTGTGTTACTGTAAGACGGTGTCCTTGACTTAATAAGCTCGCTAATCGGCTGCATGTTTCTCTGTCTGCCGCATAATGACATCCCTTGTGGATGTGAACATATATCAGTTCCTGCGAAAACATCTGCCCCTTCTCTGCTGCCCGTCATCGTCTCTCTGCCACCCGGCCCACTGCTTGATGGATGGGGCTGATGGACATGGCTGCCTGCCCAGCTCCAAGCCGAGACAGAGAGAGAGAGAGAGAGAGAGACTGGGTAGAGGCAATCATTTGATGGATGCTGACATGGAGTTCATTGTTAACAAAAATGAGCCAAAAATGTTAACCACAAAAAAAAAATTATTATGATAACTTGACACAATCAGTATGTATAAAAGCACATTAAAACTTCTAACTTCATTAAAAAATTGTAATGGCATGTAATCGCCATAATTAGATTGATTTCGGTATAAATCAACATTGGTAACAGCTCTAGATTGATCTAAACCATGTGAACAATCCATACTCTTGTGATAGACTTGTAAAATCTTGCCTTGATCACTGCACAGACAAAAATCTGAGTATAATATGCATATAAACATACTATATTAAACTGTTTGACCTGATATCTGAAATATGTATTATGTTGGTCCTGACGAATAAACAGGAAGTAACAGCTATGGACAACAATAGGCTTCTGAAATTTTGTTTCAGTTCAATCCAATAAAATTTTAATTGTCTTGGTGAAGTTCTAAAGACTGTAGAATATTAATAACTGTGAGACTTAGGAAGTTGACAGGGATATTGGATATTGTGCAAAGAGTTTTTTATGGAATATATCTCTTTGTAATCTTAGCATTATATCCACACCTGCTGTACTTAATGTCAAACACTGGCTTGGTTGTGTTTGACAGTCGGTGCGTAGAAGATATTTAACGAAAGTCAAAGGTATGAAATGTAATGAACTGTCTTATATAAGCAGTGCAAATCTAACCACTAATTTATGTAAGAGCCAGCGCTCTGTAAATACACAGTGAGAGCAAACAAAAACAAAGCCTACTAAGAAGAACCAAGCAAAAGGTCACGCACAGAAATATGCAAACACAGCCTGGACACCATGGAAATTCACAAAACAAACTCACTTTCTAGGCAAATGTATCCAAAAACAGACCTCATTGGTAGCACCGACATCACACATTCAGCACTGACCATCTGCTCACTCACAGCAGCGTACACGAGATTAAAAACTAAGCACGTAAAGAATAATTTTCAACTTGTATTCTCAAAGGTTTTACTGTGAAAGTGACATGTTGGGAGCACAGGACTTATATCTTTATGTAATGTGATACACTTCCAGCACACCCACAGGCACATACAGAAGTTCCAGCCAATCAAACTGGCTAATGTTTTCAGGCTTTAAAAAAAAAAAAAAAAAATATTTCATTTTGACTTTTTTCTCCTTGCTGACAGTCACAAATAAATACCCTTATTGCCAAGACATCAGGCAAAAAAAAAATCCTTTGATTGCCTCTAAGTTAATTTGTCTTTATTGCAGCACACAGGAAAGGGCTGACAGGGGCAGAAAAAGTGGGAAGTCGATTATGCCCATGTGTCTTCCTCTTGCAACGATCCACCACACACCCACGCTTCCCCTGTGCTCCGGTCTGCAAGAGCTCAGTTCACAGGACAACCTGAGCAACCACAGAGGGCACAGACACCTCACTAATCACACCAGCAATTAGTGCAAGCATCATAAAGCACCGCTGCCCATAAAACAGCTATTGAGCTGAGTGTTATCGTCATTACACCATCCTTCCTCGACTTGCTAATCAGCTCATACACTGGGAAGAGAGGCAGACGGGTGCCAAATAATAAATTCCTAATCAGAAACCATGAGATGTTCAGTTGACGTCTCAGGTGTTACGGCTTTTTCCTCCTGTGGAGAAGTAAACATTTGCAAATTAAAGTTATTGAGTTGATTAAGCTGCCCAAAGGTAATGAAATGATATAACAAAGGGTTTGATGGAAGTTTAATAACAGCTCAATGGGTTTTTTCAGTCTCTTTATGTTGAAAAATTAAAACTTTGACTCATCTAAATATTTCCATTTCCATATCATTGTCATTGGGATGAAGCAGTAACTATTTATGACATATTTCACCATGCCTGTTGGAGCGGCAGCAAAATGCAGCTGACAAACTTTTCCTTTGCTCTTCATCTCAATTAGATCCTAATGATACAACATTTTAAAGGCTGATGCAGATGCTATGCTATATATTTCTTGAAAAACAATAATCTATTGAATTGCAGTTTGAAGACACTAAAAAATGTACTGAAATTATTAACAAAATTACATAACAAGGGCTATTCTTCTTCCTGATCTAAACCATGTCCATGCTGCATTGAGCGGCTGTCCTGATTGCCTGAATGATTAGCTGTTGCTCTGTAAAGAATTTGTTTTAGATTTGATCAAATCCCAGAAGTTTATCTCTATAGTTGAACTTGTGCTAGAACTGCTGCAACAGTGGTATTAAGCTCTCTGTAATCTTTGGAGACTGTAATTGTAGCTTGACTCCTCCTCATATGGACCCAAACAGAACACGCTTCTAATGATAACAATAAATTAACTTTCTCTGCTCCACTGAAGCCTATAAATAATTAATTGGTTTGTTGAAGAGGGGCTGGTTTTGCATGATCAATTTGCTCCCTGCGCCAGTCAGTGTGATCACATGCTGCTGCCTCAGCATTCCCATTCTGCTAAATTAAAATTGCATTTTGGCAAAATATGAGCTTTGTCTGTGGATTTTCACAAAACATTTTCTTACTGGTACAAGCCAGAATCTCCGGAGTCGTTTGATCTATCACGCCACCATAGGAGCAACAAATCAGCTAGAGGAGGAGCGGCCATACAATTAATTCAGCAGACTGTGACTGGGAAAATACATACATTTTTTCACAGATTTGGTGAAAAGTCATTACTTCTAGGTTGTGCGCAACAAACTTTCTATAATAATAATTTCTTATGATATAAATATAGTAAATATTATCTATTTCTGATTTGTTATAAGTATGTTGTGGCAGAGGAACCTTACGAATATGGACATAAAAACTTAACAGTGTAAAAACTTGGAATTTCCCTTTTAATTGAACCTGAATCACCTAAAGACTTATATTTCACTATATGCCTTTAAGATTTCTCTTTCTTGCAGATAACCACAGACAGCCCCCTCACATTGGGAGGGAAGGGTCATAAATTACTTTTGACCTTTTGACCTTCCAGACACTAACAAGCAAAGGGACCCCGACTCAGGTTACAAACTGGTAATCACTATGTAAGTTAAAATGTTACCTCAGTTTAAACAGAGAAAGTGTTTGGTCTCCTCCATCCAATCATCTCCTCCCCCAGACCTTTTAGTGCATTCCAAGTCGCAATTTATGACCAAACAACTCCATATTTTCCAATATCTCTGTTTAGTTATATTGAAACATGTTTAAATATATCTTAAACTGTAAGCAAACCTATTATTTGTGTGCCATAGTAGATATTAGATAACCATTGTAGAGATTGTACCTTAATATCCATTCACATAAATGTTCATATAATTGTTTAATTATGTTGTAATCACTTTAATTACTGATACAATGAGAAAAAAAATTGTATTATTCATGAAATGTATGTTTTGATGACAGAAATAGCACTGCATATTTTAATCCAATTCTTTAATCATGATTAATAGAAGTATAGAGAAATGTCGCCTTTATGCGATTAAACCATTGTCACGCCTAAATTCTTTGCCCTGAGTTTTGCTAACCCTAATCCCGTCCTGTGGTCCAAGCCCATGCCACAGACATAAATCTCTCTTCCGGTGAGACGCATTCCTTCGTTCTCTACCTAAGCCTTTAATTCTACTTGCCTGGGCACAGCCAAAGTTTATCTTCCAGTAAACTATTTTTGTAATTTTTCTCATGACATTTTTCTTTATTGAACTCTTCCCAAGCTGTCAATTTTCTTTTATATTTGGTTGGAATTTTTTTTGTTACACACCGTGATTATTGTAGGCGCTCAATAGTTCTGGGTGCCTATTCTGATAAAACTCAAGTTTATATTTGAAGAGATTCAAGACAACAACATCTGCTGATAAGAAGAGGAAATCTCCATCCCCCATCTTCAGCTCTGAAACAAGACTGAAAAAGCCATCTAAAAGTGAGAAACACAACTCTGCAAAAGCAACTACCGAGTGAACAACAATTTCTCCAGTCTGACTGACAGACGAGCCACCATTGGAACAGATCCAACCAGCCATCAGAATTGTCTCCTGCTGCACCTCTGCCTGCACTGACTGTCCTCCATTTCCTCCATTTTTGATTAGGAAAGTTTAGAATAGTTATTTTTACATTCCAGCGATTTTTCCGTTTAATTCTATTTGACTTCTTGATCCCATTAATTATTGATTTGATTATTTTCACAATTGTATTCTATTCCGTTCACTTCACTCACTCCAATACATCACATTATTTCAGTTAATTCTAAGTCATAATCTCACTCCAATATTCCATTCAGTTTGTGTGTTTGTTTTATGTGTGTGTAATAAATATATATTCATTCATTATACAAAGTCGTTGTTAGTATTGCTTTCTGTAGTGTAAGAAATCCCTAAATGGTAAAACAAACCTACTTAAGACTGATTGACTGACTGATTTAAGTATCATATTATCATAACATTTTGTTTTAATTACCGTTGGTGGGGCTCTAAGGTTTAATTATTATTTCATTAGTTTTCACGCTACAATGTTATCTGACGCAGTGACTCAGAGCCCAAGTAAAATTTCTCCAGGGGACAATAAATTATATCTTTTCTTATCTTAATTAAGGCACTATTTCTGTGACGTCGTCAACAGAAACTTGTGCCAGCGTTTTTGTCAGATGCAAGCAGCTTTATTTGGAACTCATTTAGCAATTTGGTGACTCGCTATGATTGTGACGGTGCCATTGTGGAGGGACAGGTGCACTATGGAGCAGTAATAATCCAGCTGCACAGAACAATTTTGTTGTCATGGGTCATTGGGAATCATGGTTACACTGCCAGTTTATTGAGACGAGGGTGTTGGCTTGCACACACAAACACTTCCTACAGATGAAGCAGGCATATAGGCAGACCATCACCACGGCAGCAACTGATTTGTAAACCTGCAGCATCACATTACTGAATGTGATCGATCCAACCATCCATTTCACATTAAGTAAACTGTATTCAGTCCCATTGTGCCACTGTTGTGCTGCACAAAACTCTGCTGGTAAATTCATCACTTAGAAAATTTGATGCTGAAAGAAACTTATGATCGCATGTTGGCAAGTTTGATTTATTTATGAATAACAATATATAACATAAAATACAGCGACCAGGTGTGTTACATGTTGATGCCAACATGCTATGGAAGTAAAAGACAAATCAAACACAAAGCCCTCAGGGCAGGGCAGGACCAATGGCTTTGTCTTACTTGACGCATTTCTAGAGGTTTAAATCTAACATTTTGTAACTTGATGGTGTTCAGCATGTGCAACCTATTATATTACACTGTGAAACTGAGGTGAAATAAGAAAACACATGATATGACCCCTTTAAACTGTTTCTTGGGCAATAATTCTCCCAGGACCAGAGCAACATGTAGCCAAATGTATTGCTTCAGTAAAATTCTAGGTACCTTGTAGTCACGTCAGAGACCCAGAGGCGTTTGTGACAGAAAATCTTTGTAGTGCGTTTGCTTTGAACTGTTCTTTCCATCACAAAATGGGGAGAGCAGTGTCGCTCAGAGCAGACTGCCATTCAAAGGAATGAAAAGAGGTGATTGATTTGTCACGACTCACATCAAACTCTTTTCGAACTGAAAATATAGTCCCCCTAATCGCACAACTTTCTAATTGAAATGGAGGGGCAGAGTGGGTCCACAGCCATATATTACCAGTGCCTGTTTAAAGTCAGAGTTAACATTAAAAATAAAATCATAAAAGACCACTGTTGTTGGGTGAAAATCTCCAAAATTTCATTTGTTGTGGAAGAAAACAGCCATGTTTCAGCCTGATGGCACAGCAACTTTTGGACATTAACCACAATTTTAGTGAATTACCATAAGATATAGATAGAAATGTAATCCTTTAACTGTTCAAAAAACAAGAAAACACCCAATTTGTAAATTTTGTGTTCATTTAGGGGTCTATTATGAAACCTTGCTATGTTTTAATGTGTAAAAACACTGAGCCTCTGAGTCTCTTTAATGTCCAATGGCCAATTCAAATGTGTTACATGTTGACTACTCACAAACAAAGCTTTCAGGGCAGTTCACAACCTATGGGTTTGTCGTACTGTGTACTTTTCTACCAACATGTCCTTCAAGAATACTAAACCCACATACATCCGCTCTTTGTAATTAAATGTTAGCGCAGGCAGATTACTGCATATATCACACTTACACACCTACACAGCACATTATTACTTTATCAGTTGTGGAGGTTAAGAAGTCCTCAAAATTAAGGAGGGCAATGGGAATTGACCAATTGCCAAATTAAGTTCTAAAACATCCAATTTAATAGACTAACTTTTGCTTGCTTTATTGATTTCCAGAGGGCTTCTGATTATGTTATTAGAGAACTTTTGGCGTGTTGGTTAATACAAACAGGAATAGATGGAAAATGTTGTTATGCAATCCAATCTCTTTACCGTGCACCTGTGGCATGCGTTCGATTAAATGAGTTTCAAACAGGCTGGTGTAGTACCTTTGCAGTTTATATTAATGATCTAGCAAAAGAAATGAAACGCTTAAATACTTCTTTATGAAGACTATATATTACTGCTTACAGAAAATGAGGAGGACCTACAAAAGATGTTAATAACCGCGCAGATTTGGTGTAACAAATGGCGCCTCACAATTAACCAGAATAAGACACAACTAATGCATTTCAGAAAAGCTCGCAGTAAAAATAGATTTCAGCTTGTACTTAGATGAGCATCTTACATTTGTAGAGGGTACAACAGTGCTAGCAGAGTCTGCAAAGTGCAGTCACTGGCTGGGAGCGATGTGATGTTA
>OMOW01100102.1:0-11530 GCA_900312555.1 Lamprogrammus exutus
CGCTCCTGTTGCAACAAACCAAGCTGACTTTTTGGGAGGAGTTGAGGCAGGTGGTTTCTCTTCTGTCTCTTTACTGCCATCCACATCTTTTTCCTCTCCCAAAAAGTCAGCTTGGTTTGTTGCAACAGGAGCGACGGCCTCAGAGTCGTCGACCGTCAAATCATCTGTTAGGCTCGCCGGCGGTGGAGTCTTTGCTTCGTCCGTCTGGGAGGCTGAGGTGTGGTCGGTCATGTTGTGACCTATCCTGGCAGACTGAACTACCACAGGTCTTTTAGCAAGATCCGGTCGGCCATTCTGATTGGCTAAAACAGACCTTGTAAGGTGATGTGTGCAGGTCAATGCTCCAGAGTCATTTCCTAATTTGTAGGATCCAGGAAGCAGAGTGCTGCGACATTCCGTACACCTGAGAGAACAACGACGTGAGAGGACTGTAAGAAGCATGAAGACCGTTCAGATTTAAAGGTGCTCAGCACGATGGTCAGATGGCTCCACATGTCCATGCTCATTCGCTCAACTACATTTCCTGCCATTTTTAATTTTTTTGTATCTCCTCCTATAATTTTGAGGTCAATTGTCACAAAATTTTACATGAAGAATGTTAGGACCAAGCCGGACAAACGTTTTCTCTTTGTTTTTTGATATTCCTTACTGTTTTGCTATTACTGGCTGCCAAAGTTGAGTGGGCAAGGCTTCTTCATAAAGTGCTGAATCTCATGAATGAATTAGTCCACTGTAACCAAACTCGGATGACATGTGCATTCAACTGACCCGATTCAATTTAACAACAGTTAAATTTTGTCAATAACTTTAACTTTGGAACTCAGAGTCATTAGCTTGGAGCTGCGGTGTTTACCTGAAGCAGTTGCGATGGTAGAGCTTACCGTCCACCAGAAACCTCTGCACCAGGTGGACGTGTTTCTGGCAGGCAGCGCAAGTGCTGCTGAGCGTGCTGCGCCTGACTGCTGCCAACGCATCCACGCCGGTCTGTGCGGGCACGTGAGCGCGACCAGGAAAGTCATTCACAGGAAGGGGACGTCACGGGGAAAGGGGGAGGATGGAGACGGAGGTGGAAGGGGAGATCAAACATGAAGTCAGGATTTTAGGATGTTGGGCTTCTTTATTCTGCTTAGCTAAAAGCTGCATCTTCTTGATTGCTGCACCATCAACTGATTCATTACTGCATAGCCTTTTCTGTTTTATAAATGATGTGATTAATACAAAAACTGATTTGTTGTGATTAACAGATTTATAAGTAAAGATTAGTAAGAGCAGGGAGCAGGCATTTTGGATTTTTAAAAATTTAGGTTAAGTAGTTAAATTGGTTACCAGCGGCATATTCCAAAACATGGCACACAGTGTTAGGATAGCACAATTGTTAAGGCTTTTACCTACAAAACACGGTTACAGCTTTTAAACCGACTGACCTAACTGTTTGCCTGTCATCTCCTAACCCACCTCCCACCCCCATCCTACTGCCTGGGCTTGGGACCATAGACTGGGGAAGGGATCAAATGTGAGGAGGAAGAAGAAGAACAGGAAGAGGAGGGAGTGGAATGAATTTCCATCTAGAGGGGGTGGAAGTTGAGGAGGATGCCAGTGCATTTGGGAGTATGGGGATGGAGGTATACGAAAGAAAAGAGAGACAGGATACAGAGTCTATCTTTATAGACTTACACTACCCTCTTTGCCTTACCCCTGCTGTGCAACACAAAGCCCACTTGAGGATGTAGTAATTATAAAATGCATAGTGTACATTGATGTGCTGAAATGGCAGGATGGGTTTTGTGTTGTACAACTCTGGTGAACCAATTTCCCCAAATAGCGCATGCAAATTAATAATTTAGTCAAAGGCTTCAGTCAGAACAAAAATACCACCACAAATGATGTGAGTTTTGTGTGCATATCCGGTCCACCAAAAGACACCGTCGAAGTAAATCATCCCCAAAACGTCTTAACATGCAGGTGCAGGAAATTGTTTGATCATGCAGAGCTATTAAGAGTTCAGCATTGTAGTTTACTGAACCAAACTTATATCATATTTACACATGCATACAGTAATTCCTGTACTGTGACTCCACATCTGCTGGTGCTTACCTCAGGCTCCACCACTTTGTCTTCCACAGGGGTCAATGGCCTTTTCAGGGCCGGCTCATTAAGACCAACAGCACTTGGCCTCTTAGTGCAAGGGGGGTTTGCTGCAGCACAGGAAGTCATCAAATTATTATGTAAGAATGTGTGTGCAATCAATGCAATTTCTCAAAGTCAAGATACACTGAAATGGAAAATACACACTATTTTGGATGAAAGAATTACGATGAGAGGGAATACTGTATGTCTGTGATGGTGTTTCAAGATCTCCCAGTGAAATCTCCCTGATTTCAGCACCCACCATGAGACTTGTTGTTGAAGAAGTTGTAGTACTGGGAGACGTAAGTGATGATGCTCAGCCGGTCAGGCACTTTCATGGACACCATGTCCTCGGGGTCCAGCAGGGCCGGAATCCCCAGCTGTGTCTCAGCCACCTCAAATGCCTACAGCGAAGCAAAGACAAAGAGGAAAGGAGGGAGAGGAAAGGAAAGGAGAGGTAGAAAGGTGAGAAGATGCATGCAAGGCAATGTACTAACTCATCAGTATTATTTCTTATTGCGGTATGTAACTGAGTGTGATTTCCTTCAGCGTTTTGATTATGAAAGGGTTTCATGTTAGATTTTTAGCACTGAAAACTTCAGTGAAGTCCTTCCATTTTCACTCTCTTATGTTGTGAGTGCTTGTGAGTTGTTTGCTGAAAGTTACGCAACATCCTTCTGGACAACATCTCAGGTATCAGATTAGATTAGGCTCATGTTACTGGGGAAGTGAGATTATTGCATAGCATGTAAATGTAATGTCATCAAACTATTTCCTTAACTGAGTATTCACAGTAATCCAGTTATCTGACTCAATGTAAAATGCTGAATGTAAAGACAGACATTGGTCTTGTTGCATTTGTATATTTAACACATGCTGAGCCAGTTCACCATCGACACACAATACTCTGAATTATAACCTCGCTCCCAAAACATCATTTGCTCATGATGTAATTTTTTGTCCTTTGAGGATAACCATCAGCCTAATGAAAAATTCCACTGATGTAATGAGAGTGGGTATGGTTATATAACAACATGGATACAGCAGCTTGGCAGCCGCACAACTCTGAGTTAATCCTGCCAACAAAGGCAACACATGATGGAAAGACTAACCCCAAATTAATCAAAAAACATCACGAGTTTACAGCTGAATGGTTTGATTCTTGTTTGATTCTTGACTGATGACATAACTGACGTGTTCACAGAGACCTGCCACGGTGACTACAACAGACAATCTGTAATCACTAGTCAAGATGTGAATAACTCAATTTCATGGGAATTTATTTGAGTCAAAACACACACAAATTCACATTGAACTTTTCAGTGTGTTCATGCATAACTAGGAATTTACAGAATGGCTACTGATCACAATAAAATTAAATCAGCACAAGATTATGACTCCAACAAATAACACAGAGGAGAGAAACTAGTAAACACATTTAGGGAGTTCAATCTGGGTCTTAAAGCTGACACAGCACATTTGCTTTAATCTCTACATTTAAGGCCATGGATTACTCACTCAGACTCTGGACTAATGGGTACACTAAATTAATTACTTTGCTCATAAAAACCCAGATGAGAGCCTCCATGCTGGGCGTTCGTCTCTAATGCTACCACCAGCTGCTCCGCTCTCCCTGAAAGCTGCGGGATGAAAAATGTAAACAGCTCAGGAAGCGGCCAAAACTGAGCTCACACTGAATATGAGGAAACTCCCATTTCTTCTCTCACATCTTCTCCCTTGCGGGCATGGCGGAAAAAGCTGACCAGCAAGTATGATAAGAAGTCCTTTGCTAGTTCCAAATCATTTACTGTAGGAATATAAAGCTGCCAATTCAGCTCTCTGGTCCATATCCTCTCTACATGGTCTCTCTGCAAGATTATTCTTTTTCCCCCTCCTCCCTCTCTCCATCTTATCCCTTGTCAAGACTCTAGTAGGGTTAAGTAACACTTAAGTCACTCCCCATGTGACTTCTGGCATAAGATTGAAAGATTGACTAATTTCATGGCAGAAAAGAACACGTTTCACTGACAGATACAATAGAACACTGATGACTGAACTCAACCACGCTACAGTCAGGGAGCAAATTTGACAAAATGTCACATTTGATGACAGCAAGGTCACGGCAGTGTTCACACCATAAAACATGGAGATGTATAGATGACTCACCAGTCGGTTGTTCTCGTAGACATTCTCTTTAGACAGCGAGTCAAAGTCTCTAGAATGACAAGACAGGAAAATATTAACAATCAAAACAGCATGAGATAAGTCCCAGTATCTCCTTTTAGGTGAGCATTAAAAACTGTCCGTGCCATGCTGAGACAAGACAGCACTGTATTTAGCTTGCTGACCCATTTCCACTTTTGACACATCAAAAAGCTATTACTGGCATGACAGCAAGGCAGACAGAAATGTTGAGCAGCTAACTAAAGCTACTGAACTGCCAGAACAGACAATGGTCCCAAGCCAAACACAAGGCTCCTAAACCACACATGAACAATGCCTGATGGGAAAAACTGCAGGGATAAAAGTACGAGAACAGTTGTGCCAAACAGGAGTGATGGGCTGATAATTACAAGGCTCTGCTTTGAAATCCCTGAGGCGAGGAACTAAAACCAGTCTCTCACCAGTAAACATCCTGCAGTAAAACTGCTAAATGTCTGAGGTTTTCGGGATGAAAGTGTGGCTGTGTGCATAAATACAGGTATATTGGCATGCGTGTGTTGTAGTCCTGACAACAGAGGGAAAATCGCCACAACCCTGGAAAAGCTTGTGGAGAGCATGTGGAGCTCTCACGAAGCAAACTCGCCTGAATGAGCTTTGTGTCAGCGCCACACAAAGTGACCTCTGTTCTCCTTAATCTAGTTCCCATGGCTGCAATTGCACTGAGCAGCAGCAGAAATATCACAATCATGTCAAAACAAGTGCCTTTGCACAATCCACTGTGACAGATCTACTTACATGGACAACACTATTGTAATCTGATCAAGACTGAATCTGAACTGTGGCAGCTTCAAAAAAGCTGCCTTAACAGTTATTTCGGCTACAAATTCTGAACTCTCACTGATCAGATAGCACTGATATGGATGATGGAGGGAGTTGTCTCAATTGCATACCTAATGCGCTGTGACTCAGATAGTCTTGCTCCCAGGTTTATTTTGGGAAAGAGGACTGCTGAGGGACGGTGTGTGTCTGGTGTTTAAAATTCACATGATCTAAGTACAGAATGGTTGCACCCTGACAAAATGAGGTAGAACTGAAATAACAAAAACTGCAGGATAAGGTATGAATGACAGCTGCATCTAGGCACTATATGTGACAACTATATGACTTTGCCTGAACTGCTACATTCACTTAGGCTAAGTAGGTCAGAGATGTTTTCTCTCTGCCATAAGATCAACTCCAGTGGGCTGAGGTACAGTTTGTCTCGGTTGAACAAATTCAAATGAAGCCACTCACTGTACTAATGTCTCTTGTAATGTGCTGTTATTATGATGAGAAAACACACTGGCTGCAGAGTGCAAAGGAGCTCTACAGTGGCCTGGCCCAGCATCAGAGCTAAATCCAGTCTGACAGGCTGAGGTCTCAGCTGCAGATTAGCCTGACAGACTGTCTGTCTGGATCAGAGTGAGTTAGGCTGGACCTTCACCGCTTTAGAAGACTGAACAAGGAGGCATGCCGGGACATAAATAGCACAGACAGATCTTAAAAGCTGAGTGTTTACGTTTTGTCCTCATTTACAGCTTCATTGTGTTGAAGCGACGTTCCACTTCAGCGACTTGTCCTTCAGTGAGTGCTTGTTCTACCAGTATCCAAGTGTCATCTATTTCATTCACAAATGCCTGGACCACATGAGGGTCTTACGCAGTTATTTAAACTCTGTACACTTTACCACACCTATTCCTTTCAGGGAATGTATCTTTAAGTCATTCACTGGCTGTTTTGACCTAGATTGTCGGTTGCAATCAAACAACAAATGCTGACACCATTAGCTATGTTCTCTCGCTACACACAGATACACACAGAGCCACGGTATGCTCAACTAAACTAAGGCTCCTCCACAGATCTGTGTTTAATGTGAGTCACATGAAAATATGTCAATGTGAGCATGTTTGCTGTGACATTGCAGCTAACAGACATTTCTTTGAACCTATTCGCTCAACTCTTCTGATCATCACTGCAGCCCCTGATTTCACAAATTGTCAACAGAGTATTTAATGATATATTTATCTACTGTGTAACTACTGAATGACTGGCCGCTCTTTACTAAACAACAGTTACATCTTTCCGTAAATTTGAGCAAAGGACAGCAAACCTCACTTATCAACTGGATGAGCAATTTGAACGATATTACTGTCTCTCAACCAAAATGACGGTAAGTAATCACTTTCGTATCCCTATAGCTATTGCATCGATCACACCCACACTGTGGTTGTTTTGTTTTGTGTTCTGTGCTCTGTGTAGGTGTAGAATGCACAGGGGAGGGCTGAGCTGTAAGAGACAAGGCACAGCTTGTCAGCCTGAGTTTGTGACAGCACACTCTGTCCAATGTTCATAAAAGTGTAACTACGAAATAAAGCAACATTACTGACACATTTATGCATGTACAGCTGTGACACAAGTTATGTTTGCTGTGTTTGTTTAAAGCAAATGTTGCCTCAATCTGCACCAAATATGAGCCTGAAAATAATCTGAACCCTTGTGAATTTTGTCACAGAATCACTTGGACCTGAGATAAGCACACAGCTGGGTTCCTGAGTTCTCTCTGCTTTGTAGAGTAGTAATCCTTAGTCCACATAACAAGTTAGGAGCCGAAGTATGTCACCTTTTTACACAGCCGCCAAATTTGTGCCACATTAAAACTGTCTTAAAGCAGGTCAGGTTATTTATAATAGAGCATTGATCTGAATCTCGACACGCATTGTTTTTGGCTTTATTAACATGCCACCAATGACATCACCCCAGCCTGTAGATTGTGTAATGAACCCAATTTGCCTTTGCTGGCGTGTACCTATGATAAGTAATTCGCTGTTGTACTATTAGACGTTGGGTTACTTACATCAAATCTGGTCTGTAACGATGTATTATGGCACAGAATGCCATACCGTCTCGAAAGGACGATGACATGTCCTTTATGTCCACATCATTGTAATGTTCGCACTGTATCCGACACCACTCCTTGAGAGCTTTCAGCGAGCCCATCATGTTGTCATGAAAATCCACAAAGAGTATTTCCAAATCAAATCGATTTGTTGTTATTCCAGCAGTGACACAGGGCAGGACAAAGTCTCTTCCCCGCGCGAGCTAGACGAGTCATCAGCCAGGTTTTACCGAAGGGGCGACAGGCAACACCCGAAATGAAGATACCTTACATTCATTTACAGTCTGTGAGTCACGCTAATAACTAGCATAGCTAGCGAGCTAGCTCCACGACAACCAACTTTTGCAACATTATAACGTGCAATACAACAATATTTTGTCTGGCGGGAGGGGCTATTCTGTCAATGGTGAAGATATCCCAAAAAATGTAACCAGAACCTCTGAGTTAAAATACAGCTCATCTGTAAGACTGTAGCTTCCATACAAAGTTCTCGACGCAGCCAACTTAGCTAGCTTGCTAACTTAGCTAACAACATATGTACAGCGGTTTCCAGGTTTCCCCTCGTTTGGTGAGCGCTGGCACGGTGAAGGTATCTTTAATGAGCGATGACGCTGTATCAGATGAAGCTGGAGAGCTGACGGTTTCCTCCCTGTTTCTGCTAGTTCGCAGCAGAATATTGTTTCCTAGACTACAAATACTGCCTACTGTCGGAGAAAATGTCCGTGAACGTTGCACCGCGGTTTACTCACGACGTTGTCCTTAGAGAACAAATTCAAGTACACTGCAATAAATACTATCGTGTACAGTTAGTGTTGCTCAAAGCGGCCGGTCCCGAGCCATCCCCGGTGGAATGAGGCACAGGCAGCCTCCCAGCATGCCCCTGCTCAATGTCATGTTGTTGTTTCTCTCTGCGCCCAGTAGAGGGAGCTGCAAAGCTGCTTGATTGGCTATCCCCGCGATACAACACAAAATCGCGCGATAGTTGTTACATGTTTGGAATGCCCGAAAGATGGCGGTGCCTCCAGAAGAGGCGAGCCTGCAGTCTCGCATCAGTAAGTCAAACGATGGTATATCGGATTAGTAGTTGAATGTACTGTCATATTTGATAGTTAAATAAGTGGGAGGACTCTTCACAGCGTGCATGTGTCACTGCGGGTCACAGCGCGCGCTGTCCACAGGGACCAGAGATCTGGCGAGTCGAGAGAACGAATGTCAATAAATCAGAAAGTGCACTTGGCGATAAGGAACGAATTGAGTCCTTTAGTGTGAACGTGCTTTTTGTGCACTCTTTATGTCTATTGATAGCACTCTGAATTGGGCTTTCAATGACGTTACAGAGAGGTCACTGACATTTTATCGTTAAGTTAAAAGGCTCAGTTATCTCCAGCTAAGTGCTAACCAGCGTTAGCTAGCTGCTTCAGGAGCAAATCAGCAAAACCAGGAAAAGCGCCGCATTTCTTGCCCCAACCTCGCGTACTTCAGTCATCCTCTGACAATATGAGCGACTCCTCCTCCGCTCCAAACCAGAGAATTCGTGTTTGCAGTGTGTAAACACTACAGGGCCTCTTCGCTGACATGCAATCACACACCTTTAATGTGACTTTTTGATATTTAACTTCCATTTACTGTAGTGTGTGCTGTCGTATCACATGCAAAGGTAGTCTGAGTTCCCCTCTGAGAGTTGTGCTGAAACTATTAGGTTGACTGACTTAAATGTAATCAACATCTATTTTAATTTTGCATATTCCAGTTCCAGTTAAAAAAATTAGGATGTGCTGTCTTTCTCTCTCTGTTTCATTAATTGTGCATTGTATTCTGATGTGAGTTTTGTCAGACTCTTGTTAAGACAAAATAAGACATTTCAAGATATCATCTGGGAATTTGTGACATCTTCTTGTCACAACACGATGAAATGATTAATATATCAAAAAGCAATAGCTCAATCAATGATAAAACTAGTAATTAGTTACAGACCAACTTGACAGGTTTGATAGTCACAAATCTGTAAGCATTCAAATTTAGCTGAACCATTGTTTTTTTTAGAAGTCATGGTTAAAATTCATTTAAACATTGCACCATCAGGTTTGGCTGTAAAGCAAATGCACATATTTGGTTTCTCTCATTTGTGTTTTCTTTGTGTGCAGACAAAGCCACCAATCCTCTGAATAAAGAGACTGACTGGGAGGGCATCAAGGGCTTCTGTGATCAGCTGAACAATGAACCAGAAGGGTGAGATGATGCCATAGAATAATGATCACCAGGCCTCAATGTTCTGTTTCTCACCAAAGCAACTACACATAGAGCCTAATCTGTTCCTCATGTTGAGAACCTGGTTTCACCACCACACATTTGTAGTGTTTAGTATTTTTTTAAGTTATACACAGAGAGAATAGAGCTCACAAGACTCCCACGGCTTATTGTGGATTTGCATGAGTTTTTCGTTCTGTCAGTGCACTAAAGGTTTAGGGTTGTTTGTTGTTTTGCTTTGTTAATAGTCCCCAGCTCGCGACTAGACTTCTGGCCCACAAAATCCAGTCTCCTCAGGAGTGGGAGGCTATGCAAGCGCTTATGGTAAGAGGTCACTGTCCAGTCAAAATCAGTCAAATTTAAAAAAACAACAACAACCTTTCTATTATTTTATTGTGAAGGAGAGTTTTTTTGTGTGTGAAAGCTTTTCTGTAAAAGAAAAACTGACAAACAGTTTTTGAAAACATTTGACAGGTGCTTGAGACATGCATGAAGAACTGTGGAAAGCGATTTCACAGTGAAGTGGGCAAGTTCCGCTTCCTCAATGAGCTCATCAAAGTGGTCTCCCCCAAGGTAATGACAATTTAAGTTTTTGTACCATTTTGGCCACAGTTGTAGTCACATTTTGATTTAGATTCACAGTCATGAAATACGTCGTGCAGTGTTTGTAGGAATGTCCACATATTTACATAACTATATTTTTGTGTTGGCATGTTAATGAGTGAATATTAGCATTTTAGTGGCACTGAAAACCCTTTTTGCAGTTTTTGACATACGGTGGTATGAGTTCCAAGTATTTTGACATTGTTGTACTGACATTAGTTCCAGGCAGTGAGTCCTGTGTTTAGTGATTTGGCAGCCTGTCAGGTAAAGATAAGCACCAGTACAGGCGTCAAGCTGTCCGCACATCTTCCTGCTCGTCTAACGTAGAACATAGAATATATATATACTCCGGTTTGTAGTAATAACCTGGCAGTCCTCAAACACATGTTCAGTTCAGGAGAATCAAATCCCAGAAATGCACAAATGCAAGAATTTTATATTCAGTTGTGCCTGGTAAAGCTGCATATTTGCTGGGACAAAGCATCGTGGGGTTGCTTGCCTATTCTAATGTCCGTCTGTACCAGTAGCAGAAAGTTAAAAACAACAGAGACTGTATCTCTAACTATGCCATTCGTATCCCCTGCAGTACTTGGGTTCCCGGGCTCCGGAACCAGTAAAGAAGAAGGTTCTAGAGATGATGTACAGCTGGACGCTGGGGCTGCCGGATGAGACCAAGATTGCAGACGCCTATCAGATGCTGAAGAAACAGGGTGAGCTCGCTGCACGTTTGAGAACTGAGAAGCAGTAGCATGACACCACACTGAGCACTGAACAACTTGGGTTGCACAAACATTACAGAGCGTGCCGCACTACCTGTAGAACAACTTTGTTTGTTTGGCTTCCACTGAAAATGTGTTTTTAGTTCCTCTTACTGGCATTGTTTTAAGGCAGCATCACTTCTCCTTTTTGTGGGGATGAGGAATAATCACAAGATGAAGATCCGTAGTCATGCTTTGTTGAATCTCATCAGTCATGACTTCTGGCGTCAGAATAGAATTAAATCTGCTGAACAGCTCAGAAATGGGACCTCTTATTTCTTACTCTACTCAGGATTTTTGGGAAAATTAATTGAAAATGGTAAACATCTGTCCAAAAAGCAAATTATATCTATGCATGTTCAACAGAAAACAATAGAATCTTGTATTTTAATGTGCTGTCACTAAGCTAAGACTTATCAAACATATTTTAGCACCAGTATCAGTAGGTTGCAGGTTCCCCAGGTCATTTTGACATCATTCTTTTATTTGTATCATCAACCTCCAAACTAAAATGCTTCTGTTCCTCACCAATCAGATCAGTGACCTGGATTCTGTGTATATCTAGTATATAAATAAATAAAGCAGGAGCCGTGCCTTTGACTGACTGTTTTTATGGTAGATGTCCTTGTTCTCTTCCAGGTATTGTGAAACAGGACCCAGTGCTTCCTGACGACAAGCCCCTCTCAGCCCCCCCACC
>OMOW01100117.1:4437-17183 GCA_900312555.1 Lamprogrammus exutus
ATTGGCTCAGACAGGCCTGTGTGTGTCTGTTGGGATTTGTATGTTTTTAATTGATGTGTGTGACCAGCCTAGTTTCCCTTTGGGGATTAATAAAGTTATCTATCTATATTTTAAGCACTGGTTAAGATAAATCATGAGAAAATCATGATGAATGATGACCAACAATCCAATGGGGAAATGCATTTTTGGGGGGTTGAAGGCACTAAATAGACATTGGCTGACAACACCGATTCAAACTATTCTATTCTTAAACGATCCTCCATCACACATGGTTGATTTTAGGGGGAAGAGGAGAACAGCACATGGAATCACGCTTTCATATTTCAAAAGCAAAACATTTTGCTGGAATTGGATTGAAATAGAGGTTTGAGTATGTGATAGAAAGAGAAACAGGGAAAAAGAGAGGGAAGGATAGAAACAAGTAAAAAAACTCTCTTCATCATTAGTGTTGCCAAAGTGGAGATCAGGACGGGGTGAGGGCAGGGGATGATGATGAAACAAGAGGAGCATGAAATAGAGACCGAAGAAAAGAAGAAGACGAGACAGAAAGAGAGTGAGAGAGACAGATGGAGGATAGAGGACATTTGGTGAGAGGCAGAGGTAATTTAAATCTGTCAATTGATTGCTGTACTGTGATAACTGCACTGAACACTGTGCTGTGGCAGCCATTCTGTGTGTGTGTGTGTGTGAGAGAGAGAGAGAGAAAGAGGGAGAGAGAGAGAAGCTATCTGTTCTTTTGACAGGCCAATTAGGCTGCTTGTTCATGCATGGAAGTACGTACAACGCCCTGTAATATACGTACACATACACACACAGTCATGCACACACATCCTCCACACATTTCAGCCAAACTAGACACTCCTCACATTCTCCCAATGTAACTAGTGAACGTGACATTTTCCCTCAGGTCTTCAAACAAATCTGTCAGGAAAGACACACACACACACACGCACATACATACGTTATAATATGATTGATGAGCTTTAGCTTCAGTGCAACATGCTGGCTGCTGTGTGGATCAAACCGGTGACCTCTTCAAGGGGCAGATACTCAAAATATAATTTTAAGACTGAAGTAGACATGGGACAAAAACGTTGAAAGAACAGATTGGTGAACACATCCTAGACGTACAGTATGATCTGTAAGAACTGGGGCTCCATGTCAGTAGGGGGCACAGAATGGTCTCGCCTGTTACCAGAGGCGGCGGTGAAGAAGCTTACAAACAAAGAAAGGACAAGATTGCAGCAACTTTAGTTTATTTAGCGCTTAAAAGAAGGCAGAGGTGGTATGTTTGTCCTCTAAATCGGAGCAGGGAGGAAGATGGAGAAATTTTGTCTTTATTCAACAAATGTGGAGTTTAGTGGTGTTGGTCTAAGTCGAGAGGAAGTAATGTAGGAGCCAAAACAAAAGTTGAGCTCTGCCAGCTGGCTGCTCACCGGATGTAGAAAAGGTAAAAGACAAAGACATCACATTGGAGGCCCTGCACAAAGAAGAGTCTGAATCACTGCAGGCCCTGCACAAAGAAGAGTCTGAATCACTGCACCTTCAGCTAACCAAGACATCTGCTTGCCTGAAAGTTGTTCTTCATATTAGATATACTGAGGCCTCCAGGGTCTAGCTCACAATATTAAGTATATAGCACTTAATAGTGACAGTAGGTTTGATTCTGTTGAAGGCACTTCATTAGATTAAAAAAACAGCTTTTAACTATTTCTATTTCTGTACTGACATATCAGTGGAGGCACAGTATGGAATTCTAAACCCAGAGTCAATTATTCAGGAAATTTCACGACTTGGAGCCATCAAAACCTCTACGTTCCAAATAACTTACTTTTAAGAATGCATCCTCCATACCTGTTCATTCAGACTGTAGCGCAGAGTGAAGACTCCAACCTGGATCCCGAATTAAAACATCACTCGCTTTACTCTACATACTACTACACTAACACACTCGTTACAGCTACACAAAATCTGTATCTAAAGTGATTACATGTATATACGGTATGTTTATTTATTACCAAACTGATCACGATTGCCTCTCACATAAATGATCTACTATCAGCTGACCTCTGACCTCAGTCAGAGGTGTCCCAGTAAACATGCCAACCAATGAAAAGAAAGAGCACTGTTAAAAAGCAATGATGAAGTGCAGTGGTTCTCAAACTGTGGTACACCGGTGTTAATTGAAGCACTCAGAGACAATACTGAAAACCCGTGATATTGCTCAAAATACGTCTATGTTCTTGTTTTACTGCTTTAAAGTTCGCAATATAGGGCTAAAATAAAACCTTAAATTGTCACAAGATGAACCTCATTTACATACATTTCTCTTGCAAAGAAGCGTATAAATGTCTAAGAAGGCAAAGCAGAAGCTCATCAGTCACATCCAGTATAATCGCAGCCTGGCAGAAGAAGAAAATCAAATAAACTGCAAAGTACAAAGTAATAATAAAACTGTAAAGGTTTTCTTTCTTGGTGTACTTATTAAACTGGCAGTCTACAGTTATACTGGATGCACTGCTTACGAAAGTCTTCTTATTATCAGGGGTGCGCATAATGTTTTCAGTCTGGTACTGTAATGAGCACCATTAGATTTATGCTGGTGCACACTTTATCAGAAAAACACCAAGCCTTAATCTTTATACCTTCATAGCAAAGTCGATGCATCTCCAACTTTACAAGGGAAATTCCTTAATCATTACATATTTCTCTGTGTTTCATATTTGCTGCTCCATTTTTTCACAAGTGAGAGAGGGCCCGCACACCCACTCACTAGTGCGCATACACACATATGCACGTTTGCTTGAAAATGAGCAGTGAGCCGTATTTGTGTGCAAGTATCTCTCCCTTTTACAGGCGATTATGGGAGACGTGCATTTTCCCATTTGAGGGTGCCCGTTTTCGTACCGCTTATGTGCACCCCTGCCAATTACGTATATACAGCTGCAAGAGAGAATAGGGAGTGTAGAGTTAAACTGAAGGCAGATCTCCCTACTGACTTACCTCCCTGCTCATCCAGCATGACCAGAGTTCTGATGCCGGCATCTTTACTCTAACAAACACACACAGAAAGACAAGAAAGAAAAGAAAAGAGCAGAGGAGTGGGAAAAGAAGAAAGTAAATGTGACAGATCAGTCAAGGTCAACAGAGCAGAGCGGAGCAGTTAGAACAGCAGGGGTGGGTCAAATTACAACATGAAATCACTTTCTGGGTGTGGCCGATCTCATCTGATTTCATTTTATACATGACCCAAGAATGAAGCAAAGTCATGGAAATAAAAGAGACAACAAACGCACATCAATCTAACGAAGTTGAGAAGTAGAAATCTACCAGCAGGGTGGGTGAAGATGATTTAATATGATTTCATGGAATTAGTAAAATAATCAAAACACAATCTGACCTAAAATTGAGATGACTATAATTAAAAACCCTTAAGCTCCATAGACAACAGAGCTCAAAAAAGCCAAATGAATGGTGTTCAAAACACGATTTGACTTTTAATTCAGCTCATTTTAGGTGTTAATCTCTTAAAACAGGGCTTATTTATTTATTTATTTATTTATTTATATATATGTATATTTATTCATTATTGTGAAAATATTACAGATGATTCAAAAGGGTTCACAGGACCATTGTGAATTTTGTAGAATATGGCATTTAAACGATTCTACTGCAGGGATCCTCCTTATTCTGTTTTGATTGTAGAAAATGTCTTTAAGTCTTTTCGCTTGTTTTAAGAAAATACAATATATAGGAATCAATAATAGACAAAATGACTTGATTCTTGCTCTCGAGGATTATCTTCAAACAAGAATAATCTAGTGCAGATACTGATACTAAGACCATTTTGTTTAGATGAGGAGATAAGATTAAATTCTCTTTAAAACCAGTACGATAAAACCTGAAAACTGGAGATAAGATAAAGAAGGGAGAAAAACCTTCTATACTGCCAAAAATACTGTATATTCGTGCATAATCCTACTTTTTGAGATAAAAAGTGTCGACCAACTGGTGTGTGCTATATTTGCTGTGTTAACTGGGTTTACTGACAAATCTCCAATAAAATCACACTCCAATTTGGCACAAGCTGAAACACTCCAACATGCACGTGTGTGTGCTGCCAACTCTGTGTGCACGCATACACTGGGCTTCCTCACCTAATAACACGCTTCAGTGAGCAGGCAGTAAGCACATTAACTGCTGTGCACACAGCAAAACAACAACGTCCCACTTGTCATGAGCCCGAGGCCTTAAAGTCCAAAGGCCGTTCAGTTCATGCTTCAGCTGATTTTTGTTTAAGTGTGTGCTGACCTTCTTGGAGCTGTGATAGATAGAGAGCTGGTAACCGTTTGGCCACACCAGCGATATAAGTATCAATCAAACCTGCCAGCGCTCATGGATCTGAATCAGTTATTGAGTGTGAAAGAGCGCACTGGCAGATGGACACGAAAAAGTCCAACAAAAAATCACAACAGGAGGTGAAAGCAGGTTCCTTTTATGCAACCTTTGAGGTAACAATAAGTATTGTACGTATGTATGGAAAGGAAAGCTGGTACTTGCAGAATCATGTGCTTAAAATAGAATTAGAAGATGTTAAGTCATTGCTCCAGAACTACAGGACAGGATATCCGACCTCCCCAACTGGCAAATTTGTCATGTGGTGACATCACTTTTTTCTGCATGGCTTGTTAAAAACACACACACACACACAGACTACGTTACAGGCCATACTGCGAGGCACCAGGGGCTCTGGTTGGCACAAAGTTGAAGTATTTGGTCTTAAAATACTTTCTGCCCAGAAAATTGAACGAGAATGAATGGAAACCTGAGATTAATAGAAATAAACATTTTACACTTATTACACTTAAGATTTCTTTCTTTGCGCTCCATTTTTCTGCTTGCCATCAGTGTTGGTCTAAGGCAATGCATTGTGAATATTTTATGGATAATCGGCACTTTTAGTTGACTAATAAGACCCGGGAGGCTTGTTTTCTTCCGTTTGTCCCTTAAATTCATGTCGTCGAATAAGCCTTAAAAAAAGAAAATGCGTAAGTGTGGAGGGCAGAACAGGAACAAGATTAACAAATATTAGTCAAGACAGAGAAAGACAGTAAGAGGTTTCTGGTGCAGTAGTATTGATTCTTTCATTTTGAAAGCCTCTATTATCTCCTTGAATCCATTGTAATTAAGTCACAGTGAAGACCAGCTAAGAGCAACACTGCTACTGGTCAAAGTGATAGCTGATATGTAAACGCAAATCTCCTGCAGCCGCACTTTGGAATCAAATTTATAATAAATCTAAGTAACTGATCAGATTGATTCCAAAAATTTGCATCCTGGGGGAATTCCGGCTCATTTAAGGATTTTTCTGTTCATTTAGGCTCATCCCTCTAAATATATAATATACTAATACAACAAATACAACTCAGTTCCACCCCAGATAAAAGCAATGCAACATGAATATCAGTGCACATACATTAAAAACAAATAACAGCAACATGCATTGTGCATTTTGAAATATACAGTGAGTTCTACAGAAAGCACATTTACACTGCACAAACTCAGGTTGAAAAGTATTTCAGTCTTTGAATCTGGTTTGTGTTAAAACCACTACAGATGTACTGAAATAACTTAATCATTTAAACTGCAACGATTGTTAGACGAGTCAGAGTAAGGGACGCGAGCCTACTGCTGTCAAGGAAAAGACAAATCTAAACTACAGTAAACTTACAAACAAGTACAAATATCTGACCCCACTGACTGCTTTTGTTTCCTTTTTAGGAAAACTAATATTTCAAGGCTCAACAAGAGATTAAATGACAGCCACTGTGATATTGTGTCCTTTTTAGGAAACAAATACTTATCCATCAGATCAGATCTCCTGTTTGACTGTCTGGTCCACAGAGACATTTGATTTATACTGATGTCCTTCACTTATCTGTCTCTCCTCCCTATCAGTCTCTCCCCCTCCCTCTCATCTCTCCGTTATTCTCCCCGTTCCACTCATTTTGTCTCCGTGTTTTACCCCTCCACACACTCTCTTTCTTGTTGTTTTCTTTGGCCACCGTGCGGTTTCTCATTTATCTTGTCTGCAGGCCCAGGTCACAGATAACATTTTTCATAAGGACTTTGATATCTCTGGGTCTTTCTCAATAAAACATTTTTTCCCTAATAATGTATCCGACACGTTGCTTTAAGAGCTTTATTCATTTCCAGAAACAGAAAATCTAATACGCTGTATCTTTCCATTGCTGATGCACTCTCACAAATACACTAAGTACAAAGTATTTGGAAACATGAACATTACTTCCACGGGGATTGATATGAAGTTTGTCCTCACTTTGCTTTCCACTAGATTTTGGAACATGGCTGCTGGGATTTTCTTCTATTTTGAAACCTTTGAAATGCTTGAATGTGCAAAAAAAACAAAACACACTGATCCACATCTACTCTCCCTCGCTGCAGCACTGCAGTGCACACTGAGTGAAAACAGGCCTTTTTAGGTACAGTCTGACTCACAAATGAAGTCTACGGTGCAATTAAAGACCATGGGTTTGTCTTACTGGATGCAAATTCAACACAGACTCCCGACTATATTGCGTTATAAAATGTGGGGAAATAAAAAGTATATTTCCCCTGTTACACAAGGTCTATCTGATATAAAGGTTCACATTCAGTATATTTCTTTCTATCACCCAAATTAACAGCAACTCATTTAAATCTTAATGACATACTCAGTCCTTCATTCTTGAACTTGCATCATGGTACTGAAAGGCACTTTGCAGAGACGTGCCAGCCAGTTCTGCGATGTTATGAGATGCCCTTGGCTGTTTCCCGCTATCATACCACATAAAAAAGAGAGGTCGTGTCACACCCTGGCTCTCAGAGGGAATTATGGTTCACATTTGCATGAAACACATTAGATCGCTCAGACTGAGTGTTTCTACTGCCTGCCCATTAACCATGAACTCGCTGACTTTGTTAAGCCATACAGACAGACTGTCTTCGGACATTAAGGTGATGAGGAGCAGACTCATTTGCAGGAAAGAATGTCCTCTACTCTGTTAAGGCTTGTTTACAACAGTTACAGAGCCGGTGTGCAAAACTACAGCACAATATGCTGTATCCAGACTAGGAGCTCAGCCAGAGTAACTTTCTGAGTCGAACAGGAGAAGATTACATTTTGAGATCGTCACTACAACCACCAAACAGTAAAGCGACAAAAGGTCATCGGGAGAAAATATTAACATGAAGAAACAAGACTGAAGCAGAGCACAACTGCATTTATTCTACTGTTTTACCCCATTGTCTTTCTCTCTATATCACTAAAAATCATTTCATGAGACTTTGCCTTCTGCCGAACTCAAAACACCCAGAACACATGAAGAAGAACTGATGTGCCACTAAAACAAAAGAGTCACAGAGCAGACAACCATCATAAAATACCATATTCATACTCAAAGTAAAATATTCAGCAGTTTCATCTGTTCTGTAATTTCCTGCCTGCTTAATTTTTGACTTTCACTCATTTCCATGAGTTTCATGCCATCACCACCCATTACTGCTGTATTTATCAGGGCAGTGTACGGTATTTAAACCACTCACAGACACATATTTTCAGAATGTGTTTCCAAGATCATTTCTGTGCAAATCAGGCCCATATTGGGTTCAGCGAGAGATCACCAGGCAAACGCGCTCACCGTTCTGACTGCTCGCTGCTTATTCAATTAGCCTAAGCTCCACTATAAGCCCTTTTAACACGGAGGGCATGGAGTCTTAGTGCTGCTCACTTTTTCCTATTTGATGGAAAGACGCACTGTGCGGTCAGAATCAGAATTACTTTCACCACAAAAACTGCCACTGTGCTGCCCTACTATGCAACAATTTAATAACAAAAGTACTTGATTTAGCTTTATTTGACATAAGAAACTGCTTCTTTTTTTATGGATCTGGATCTGGACTAAATTGTCTATTATAGTATCATTTTTTCATTGTGGCTGGTGTATTATTTTAGAAATATACAAATATGGAAAATATTCTATCAGTAATCAGTAATAATTGATCATATTAAATATTCCTCTATCCGCCCCTGGATTTGGATCTGCATCAAAATTGAATGGGATCTTCCCTGGTCCAGACCGAACTCTTCCACCTAATTTCGTCGACTCTTTGAGCGTTCTAGCTGTAGGTGTGGCGTGGTTACGGTGTCTGTCTGGAGAGTGGGCAGTGGCTGGTGTGGCATTGCAGTCACCGCTGCAACTAATTGTCAATTAAATCTAACTCGACTTGACTAGTGTTAACAAAACATCCCTCTTTCTCAACAAAACTTTCCCCTCTGCGTGTGTGTGCAAACACCAATGGTTCCCATCGACAACCAACTCATTACAGCTGCAAAAATCAAACCAACCGACCAGCCAACAATGCAAACAAAAACAAAACCTTCTTGGTTTAAGTATAAAAAGTTGACTTTCAGTAAGACCGATGTAAATAGTTAGGGGTTAATTAGAACTAATGGTGGTCATTTGGTTTATGTGGAGGAGGAGTGACAACAAAAGTTCTTAGCAGCTGACTCTTCAACTTGGTACTTGGTCTTAAAATGATTATTTTCCCTATTGTGCAGAATCGATTAAACATTCAATAACCCTGAGAATGGTCTTGCCCTTAGTTTGTCGGGAGCAGACGCATAACAACCTCTTCTTTTGCTGCCAGTTTGCATGTAAGACCTCTGCTGGCAATATACAAAGTAATATTTTTAATAGCGTATTGTCAAAGTCTGCGTGTGAGTCATGCCTCATCTATAATCCATGTTGGGATGTTGCAGTCTAATTCTCAACTGAAAGCGACAGTGGCCGTGCTGTCAGAGGTCAACAAGCAAACACGGTACAGTTTTGTCTTTATGTCTTTCAGAGGTTTTTGACATCAGGATTACTTGAAGACTATAAACCTGGAGCGCCACAAGCTAACAAAATTCAGGACATTTCCAACTGACACACTTAAAAGTTGAAATGGACAAAGGGCATTAGCTTGGCATTATCCTGAAAGGTTTGGTATTCAGCTACTGCCAGTTAAAAGGTTTGTCTGTCAAACTGCTCACTGTTTGGGTCACATTTGGGTCTTGTTGTGTCCCTCATTAAGACATGATGGCTACTTTGGGGTCAGGGAGGGGGAACGTCTTTAAGGACAACAAGAATCCAGCAGCAGCAAATCTTACTTAATGCAAATCTAGAGTTAGTGAAACACAAAAAAAAGTTTACTTTAATTTCCTTGCGTACTCGTACGTCTGACTGTAGATCTGACAGCAGACTAACAAGCTACACTTGGCAAGTTGCCGGTTTTTCAGGTTTTTAGAGTCAACTCTTCCCAGTGAGATGAGTCGCAGCCGCTAATGAGTCATAAATAGTTTCAAGCTCTTTGAGAGGACAGGTGGTTTGTGAGATGTGAAAACAAGGCTATTTTAGTCAAACAGGAGAAATCTTCCTTGCAACAAGAAACAAGCAACAGCTTCATGCTGTGCTGTATGAAATGTATGAACGTGGCTGCATCTATTTCTATAGATCTCTGGCTTGGCGCTTGATTGATTGGTTTCTGTCCTAACCCAACAGAACCGTTCACTGTTTCACGTCATGTCGAGGATCAGGTTCAAAATTTGTGGTTCACCTCAGCTGGCCAGATCGGCACGCTGTGTGTCCCTGTCAGCAGCGGTGACGGTGCAGTATGAGCAGCAAAGTGATTTTGTTTACCGATCATGATGATCACTAAATAATAGTTGTTGTTGTTGTTGTTAGCCTGTGAGAGAGCATCACATGCAGAAAAGTCCTTCCTCACTAAGACGGCGAGGGAAAAACTTCCTTTGTGAATACAGCCAATAAATAAATAATAAATGAAGCCTAGAGTAACATTTTACAGTAACAGTTAAGAGGAGAGTGAGTAGAATGCATTTATGATTAACCTGCTGTCTTTTAGACAATCTCACAAACCTACAAATGAAGCAGTGATGAACAGAAGTAAAGCTACCTGACTGTTTGAAGCAGCACTCACCGCTCTCTTTGCTCAAACTCTTTGAACACCAAGGACCTTTGAATTAAATGAGTTTGACAATCATGGAAGAAGTATTGTGCTCCTTTACTGGCGCGAAAGGAGCAGTAACCCGCCATAAAAATACATCGGTGAAAGTACAAGCCCTGCTTTCGAAGTTTTACTTGAGTACACGTGCAGTTATGTATGAGTGATAAAACAAATGTCAAACATAAAACTACTCATCATGCAGAAACGGTCCTTTTCAGAATGTTAGTGATGCAATGATAAGTAAAACTACATCACATACAGCTGGGTAGTTTAATTTATAGTAAATCATCATATTAAGAAGTTTATCCTATGTTTTACATGCAAATCCCTCAACATAACTGCTGAAGGTTTGGCTGAAGCAAATTAAACCTTTATTCATCATCTTTGCTGTAGGTTCAACTATTTATAAGCCGTCCAACCTCTTTCATGTTGGAGTTTTACGTTGAAATCAAACTTTGGAGCTCCCTGATTTCACCTTTAACAAAAAAGTTGTGCAAAGGTTAAATTGTGGTAACATTAATGCAATGTAATGATTGGACCACTAAACTCACCTCCTCAACTAGAGCCAGCATACGCCGGGTGCTCTCCAGAGACTGCAGGGTGACAGGGAGAGAGAGAGAGAGAGAAATTTTAGTTGAAGGCCCAGAGGAGTAGAAATGAAGACAGTAAAACACAGAAAGACCTCTCCTCTCCTCTCCTCTCCTCTCCTCTCTTCTCCTCTCATTTAACCCCCTGATTTATTATTACATTTCTTCTTCATCTCTTCTTCTTCTACTATCTTTCTACCTTCAGCCTAATTAGTTTAAGACCTCTCCTGTACCTCTTGTATCCTCTACCCATCCATCTATCCATCCAGCTCTCTCCCGTTCCCTTCCTCTCCTCCCGTCATATCCAAAGAGCCTCGTGGCCTCGCATTATCTCCTCATGAATATTTAATGAGGCCATTTGACCTGCTCTGTTATTCTGCTGCACAGAATTATCTGCTCTTCCTGAGCTCCTCTCAACTCATTAAAAAGGACAAAGTTCTTCCTTCCCCAAAATGCAGTCTCGATGAAAGATGTTGTGCACAAAGGGGGAAAAAAGTCAAGTTAAGTCAACTTTCTCTTGAGTTTTTTCTTGATAATATCATGTTAAATGAATGAGATTGTGTTTACCCTTAATGTATGGTGTGAAATATGTTCTGGCCCTCTTAAAGGGTGTGTGTGTGTGTGTGTGTGTGTGTGAAAGGATATTTGTTTATATGTGTATGTGCACAAGTGTGTCTGCAGCACCTCGTCGGCTATCTGGTCTGCACGTGTCTGCAGGTCGGCCAGCTCGTTGCGCATGTCGGATTCATCTGCCATGGTGACTGTTCAACTTCGACCTCAAACAGGAAACACTAGAGGGAGAGAGAGGGAGAGAGAGAGAGAGAGAGAGAGAGAAATAATCAATACACCAACATGTGCAGTCCCACATACACAGTTTTAGTAGCCAGTGTCCAAAAATCAGTTCCGTAAAGACAGAGGCCTCCCACTGATCACAGCGGCGACAGTGATGTTCAGAGACCTGTGCTGGTGGCAGACGGCCTGGGTTCAAATCCTCAACCTAATCCCTGAATTTCCCCTTTGGGGTTCAACAGTGAATCAACATGAAGGGAGGAGCACTGGTAATAGATAGAAGAAAATGTATCAGGACAGAGACAAGGGTCTATTTTTGTTCATGTGACGCGCTGCCAGACACACTGTGATTCATCTAGCGACGCACAGCGGAGACGGAGACTGGTTTATGAAAAATGCATGGAGCTGTTACCCTATAGGCTGCTGCGGGTTGGGATACAGACAAAGAGCATCTTGACTAGTCTGTATCTCATCCTGCCTTCCTCCCTCAGTCTGTGACTTTTGTTTCTGTGAACAATTAAGTCTGTTGTGATCCAATCAGATGTGTTTTGTGTGTATAATGTGTTTTGTTCCTTTTCTACAAATCACATTCGAGAGGTTATTTTGCGAAGTGGCTCGTCACAGATCTAAATTTAACCACCTAGCTTCAGCAATGAGATCATTAAAGTTGCATATAATCTAATCTACTGTAATATAAAGTGTAGCAATCAGGCTGAGTGACTGTTGACTTCAGGAATACATCAGCCGCTGTTTTATATGTTCATATACCTGCCACGATTACATACCATTTATAAAAGTTCGCTTACATGGCTACAACCTTTAATTTCAAGTGTGTAAGTTACTATTCTACTCTAAAAATATAAGAAAAAATTGCTGCTTGCACTGGATTCTAGGTTCTTCTTGTATTTTAGGCAATTATATAGTTACATGATGTTATCTTATTACAAATACGACTGATCTATTAAACTCAATCTTGCCGGTAAAGCAGTGAACACAGATGGTCATATTCTGTTCCAGTTGCAGTTGCTGCTGTAACCTGATAACTCAGTTTGCCGCTCGGTGTGACGGCATCCATCAGTCAGTCCCTATCAGAGGAGCTCGGAGGTCTGTCGGAGTCTCTGTCGGATGCTTGATAAAGTATCTCCCCGTTGGACCCCGCCTTCATCTCTCTTTCTCTCCATCTCTGCCGCCATTCCAGCAGAAACGTCAGGGCGTGTTTAATAATTGAACGTGTGCTGGGAAATGAGATGGAGCGAACATACAGCCTTTTTAAAAGACTCCACCCCACCCCATCCCACCCCCCTC
>OMOW01100139.1:0-13288 GCA_900312555.1 Lamprogrammus exutus
AACCCACAGCGCTGGATGGGGGTGAAGGCAGCGCTCATGCAGCAGGCGTGCATTTGTAATAACGGACACACCGGGAAAGAAAGCATGCTGGGAACCCTTTCATAAGCCGGAATGGGATCATAAATATGAATTTAAGCTCTATCTGTTCCGTCATCTGCTGTCTTATGTATTCATGCACCTATACATTGGTCGGTCAAGCCTCTCCGCTGGCTGATCACAGATTGCCTTCGCCATGGTCAAGTATCAACACAGTGAAGGGCCTTGGATTTAGTGGGTGCTGTACTTATGTAGTGCAAGTGGTGTGTTCACAAGCATCCTCTCCCCTTTGTTTTTCTCTTATGAGGGAAATACAATCACAAGGTAATATACTGTATCTTCAAATGACAGGCCTGTCCACATCTTGGTACAAAATATAAATATTTATTTGTCTTTCTGTGTCTGTTAAATGTGTTGTCGCAAAATAAGTACTTTATCACAGAGAGAAAATACTCCATTTCAAGTAAAAGTCCTGTTTATGAAGTATTATTTGGATGAAAGAAAATAAATACTAACAGTTTAATGTATGTTAGTATCCAAAGCGAGAGTACCCCTTCTGAAATTTCAGGTATTTTTGCTTTCCAGATAACGGAGGGAAAGAGAGGAGGAAGCCAGAAAATAGATAGGACGGAAGGGAAGAAAATAAACTAATTTATAAAAGAGTGAGAAAAAGCAAGGTAACTACAGCTCCAAGATTAATGTAACAGAGTAAAAAAACAACTATCTCTCAGAGATGCAGTAAAGTAAGTCGAAAGTCTTAAAATTTGTAGCACAATATGAGCAAGTGTACTTATATACGTTCCACCTCTGCTTTTAAAACACATTGATTGTTTTCTATTTTGCAGTATAACACTACAGTCTTCATGTAACCTCCACGCATTAATACAATATGTTGAGATCAATAAGTTTCCTCAGACAGATGGCATGTGTGAATATTTAGCTGCTGCTCAGAGCAAAGGTTTCTATACCTAAAACAGATAAATGTACATGAATTATTCATAATAAGCATGTGTGGGTTAAATCACAGGCACTGCTGATGATAATCAGACAGTGCTGATATGATTGTTTGTATGATTCCCACAACACAAGGGCAAAGAGGATGATCATACTTTAAAATGTGCTGGGACAATACGTAATATAATGAGCATGATGTCGAAAGCCCTCAGCACAATGTGGCTCCTTCCCCAGCATCGAGACATCTAGGACGGATAATATAATTATCAGACTGCTTTAGCATGTTCTACTCTAACTGTGCAGAGTGATTATAGGAACCAAATTAATTATGAAGCTGCTTTCTGAGCCATTATGATGGAGGTTATCACAGGCCGACGCTAATAAGGAATCCAGTGTTTGGGTGATGTAGGCAGCGGGCAGGTTATGAGGAGCTGAAAATAGGACACTGAGGCGCAACGTCAGATTTAGAAACATACATCTCAATGTTAGATATTGGGGCACGCAGGGTTCTTAAATGTTGTTTTTGTTTAAACAATTTTTTTTTTTAATAAGTTGACAGGGTGAGGAAAATGTTGAATTTTATGTATTTATAAAATTAAAGAGTAGGTTAAAAAAAAAAAAATATATATATATATATATAAATATATATATATATTTATTTTTCTTTAATTTGAAATATCAGCTGCAGCACAGTGAGGAACTCTAGTTCATAATCCTCTGCTCATTGGCGTTTTTAGCGAACACCCGCATCGTCAGATTAACCAATTTACTGTAAAATTGTTTTTTTAAAACTTTAAAACTTTTCTGAGTAGCAAATTCAATAAACTGAATTGTTACTTGCATATTGTTCTTTGTCATTCCCATTTTTCATTCTAATTACACATTTTGTGTGAATTTACGACCCTCCCATTCTCAGACAAATCTTCTGCTATTGATAAAAGAATAATGCCACTGAAAATACAGTTTGATAACTTGCAATTCAATCAATGCAAGATGTTTTGGTTAGAAAACACATTTTTTTCCACTTTACTGAATTGAAGTTAATTGTGGTCACAACATAGCCTGGTGCAATGCAATGAAAAACAATTACTGAGAATAATTTTAAAAATCCTTCAGCTAAATAAAAATATTCTTACGATAATCAAAAAGATGTGAATTATTTCAAGGACAATATCTCGTTTACAGTTTATTTGTTTGTACGTATGTCTGTTCATGTCGGTAGTCTTTGGAGGATGGTAGTGTTTTTGGATTGATTCGGACCACGCAGGATCGTTAACTTCATAACATGGACAAACTAAACTAACATAAATTATGACCAGCTTGAGTTGTACAGTAACCCCTGATTATAAGTAAGGTGGGAGTTCTTGTTACCACCCATTACAGCAACAATACAAGATGTGTGAAAATAGAGATGATAAGCTTTTTGAGGTTATAGGTGTATACCTGCTGCAGAAACACCACTAATGAGGAGGCTACACAATTATAATTTGTTCCATACATAAATAGAACCCGGCGGTTTTCATATACATAAATAAAACAAACAAAACCGATGACAATTGAATAAAATTGCATAACCAATTCAAATGCAAAGAAAGAACAGCACTGGAAGAATGAAAAGTTGTGGAGAGAAAAAGTTTTCTCCTTGCTTCCCCACATCTCGCCTCTCTCTGTCCCTGTGTAATTGCTCGTCTCTCTCAGATGCCTCTCAACACATTTGATACACTGACAAATTTCCCCTTTCAGTGTTCTCATCATGGCTGTTCCCTGGAAAAGTACAAGAAAGAGGAGGAGGCAGGCAAAGAACAAGCAGAGAGCATGCCTGGCTTCCCACATGGGTTGTAGCACATCGATTGGCTGGTGAAATATATCTCATATCGTAGAAAACCAGCTCAGGGCCATGATATCTCTTTAGGGAAAAAACCCTGGGTCTCCCAAAGGCTCGTGGAAAACTACTGACAGGATCCAGTGCTTTCGCTGCAACTGTGTAAGATTAATAAGAAGTTGCAACAAAGAAGGGCCTTCCTTTGATTTATAGGAAATGAAGATATGCTTTAAACTTAATTTCTTTCATTCTAAAATCCTTCCACCATCAAGGGAAACCTGTACGTGTATATACTCTATGTGACATACAACAAGACATATTAGCTCCTCTGGACCAAGTTCCCATTGTTTTGCTTTTCAGATGCATTTTTTGATGTATTTTCTGAGAATTTGGACTTGTGGGTCATGCAATACGTACTTTGTTGCCGTAAGAGGTGAAATCTAAACATGCACCATACTTAAGGACAGTTTTGATATATTTTTCAGTACTTTACTTTCATTTTTGGACGTTTGCCCCCTTCAGAGGGAAATATTGCACTTTACACGTTACACTGGACGTTACATTTTTCTGATGGTGAAAATAAGGTAATAAGACCAAGTTTGAACAAACTGAAACAGGACTTCATCTGACTTGAGGTTGTAACTACAACAGCTGGTTGAGCAAAACATGGTTTTAAAACCATATCGAGCTTCTTTGGCGTTTGGTGCTGACATTAATGTCAATCAGTATTCATGGAACGAGTACTCGTCTTTGCTATCAAGGAAATTTGCTGAGATACAAGAAACTCTGAAGAGCCATTAAAGTGTGACATTCATCAAAAAGTCGATATGTGACAGATTGATAAATTAACAAATTATCCCACTTCCACACACGGCTGTTATCATAGTTAGCCATCAAAAATCAAAACATATCTATTTCATTCTGGTTGCTGTCTTTAGCATCAGAGTGAAAGGGATATTGTAATTGGATGCTGATGTAGGCCAACATTAATCATAATTTCATTGTCAGGCTCAGCAGTGAGCAGGGCAGAGCTGCCCTGTTTGGCCCATGATGGAGTATGCAGAGGAGAGAAGACCAATTTCATCAACATGAATGGAAAGTTCTCTAAAGCCGTTTGGAGTGATTTGTCATCAATCACAGCACATTCGTCCTGAATTGGGAATTGGGAAAAAATGAGTGAGTGAGATAGAAAGTCAGAGAGAGAGAGTGAGAGAATAGGTTGGACCACTCCATTACCTGAGAACATTTCAGTGTGAATAATGATTTATGACATAGACGCACTCAAGAGTTCCTTTAAATTGTTGCCAGCTTGGATCTGGGGCTTCAGTAATGGGATAACACACATTTAACAATAGGTACAGAATGCCAAAATGGCTTCTGATAGTTGTTGCTGAAAATTGTAAAGAACCACAGAAATTCCAAAATAATAAGTATTGACATTTATCTCGATCATTCTTTATTCTTTTTTAACATAATCTCAAAGCGACTTTTCTCTCTGAAAGCGTTTTGACATTTCAATCACGTTGTCTAACTCACTCCCCGCCATGTCTCTTTTCTTATTTGATAATATCAAAAAATGTCATATCTATGATGCAATGTCAAGCAAATCTGCTCATTTGTCTATCTGAAAAAAAATCTACACCATACAAGTTCTGACATGTTTGCCATCAATATTTTAAAAGTGCACCCGAAGGATTTGTTTCTGAACTTCTCACTGCCTTTTTTTTTCAAAGCATTCAAGGTCAATGGCCAGCTTATACCATGGATTTTTCCAAGTGAGAAAACACACAGACCACTGAAATAAATCAAAAAATTGTGCAAGACTAACACTTTATTAAATCACAATTACACTATATGGGTTAAATGGAGTGTGGGAAGCGGTAAATGTATGTTGACAGGTCAAGGCAACCGCGCTGTTATGCAAGGATGTCTCACAGATCTTCAGTTATGCAAAACAGCTGCATGTATGCCCTCCATAACACTACACTTCAACACCTGCAGGTCTTTTAATGAATAATTGAGTCATAAACTCTGTATTTTCCCTTGTTGATATACATGGAAATTACTTCTTATAATAGTGCAAGGCTCTTTTATAGTCTAAGTTACCCGATAGCACAATATTGTTCTGATTTGGCTTGTAATAATGTAGTTTATGACAGAAATCTGCAAGCTTTCCTTTATCTTGATTTTGGCAATACTGATAAGAGGTCATTATTTTGGTGTTTTGTGTCAGTGTGGTGCATCAAGTTGTAATGATATAGACTTACATAAAGATAACATGCATCACTTCATGCGCCGCAGACTTCTTTTTTTTTCATGACCTGGATACAAGCTAATTATTTAACATACTCATCAATCACCCATACAGCACAGTTAATAATGTTTATCTACACAGAAAAAGTTGCAGATTATTTGTTTAGTCGTATCAAGGTTGTACATTAGCATGGATCATCAGTCACGCGTGTCTGTTGGTTGGTTTGATTGTTACCAGAAAACTCAAACATTGCTGGGGTCTTGTTCACATTACATTATACTGGGAGTAATTCATAAAACACACGTGATTTTTTAAAATATTTTATCTTACTAAAACAGTAGAACAGGTTTAGTAAATTTTACTAAACCCCCCAAGGTTAGATCCCAAAACTGCTCTCGCACTCAATTTTCTGCTTCAGATTTTGGTCAGTTTGATTTCCATCGCACATTTGGGTGCAATTATGATATTTCTGATCAGATCATTGAAAGCTTCAGTCGTGGCCCAAAAAAACCAGGAACATCACTCTGGCCTGCGATATTGAGCATTCTATTGCAAAAGTGAATAAAAAGCTGTTTCTAAAGTTCAACTTGCTAATGACATTTAAATGTTCACCCACTGACCTTCCGCATTACAGCTCTACTCGTTGGAGGGCACCCGCAATGTGTGAGTGCTAAGTCAAGATCTGGGAGAGAGCTTCATGTCACGGTAATTATCATTTCATATTTACATGTAGCTATTAATATATTTTCATCACTCAACTAGACAACATACACTTTGACCACTCTGTATGCTGTATCTGCAATTAGGAGCAAAAGAGTAGATAAAACAAAAGGACAAAGATGAGTGTTCAGACAGAGATTTAGATGCAAATGTAATTTCATGCCATACTTTTCTGCGTTGTAGTAATTCTTGGAAACTGATTTGATTACAAGCAGCTGAAATTAGTTATCTGTAGGGTGTCAAGACAGAGCTTGAACATCAGCAGGGAGCTCAGACCAGAACTGCTGCTCCTTTGCATAGGAAGGAGCCAATCGACATGATTTGGGCATCTGATGAGGGTCCGTTTTGGATGCCTCCCTGGACGGATTATGTGTTCCATCTGGCCAACATCTTGGGATCTCCCAGGAAGAGCTGGAGTATGTGGCCAGGGAGAGGGAAATCTAGGCTTCTCAACCTGTTGCCTTCACAACCCAGAACCTGATAAATGGTGGGAAATGGATGGATTGATAAATGATTTGTTTGTGAATGGCACAAAAATGGCTGCATCTTAATTCAAAGTAGTGCCTGAATGATACCAAGACACTTTGGACTATGTGACTCCATGAAACCTGAGACTCTTTTGCTATTGAAGTTGGAGCTGTATTTTTCCCAACAGTGTGACAGATTGAATATTCAATAATTAGTGTAAAGTGTAAAACTCTGCATAGTATAGTTGTATTTTTGGAGTTGTGGTTAAGACCACGTGGCACAGGTGACCTACATGCAGGATGTATTTGAATGCTCAAATCAGAGTTAGTCACTGCTGGCATGACTATAAGTAAATGTGAAATAATCTACCTGAGACAACTGTCATAAGTTTAGCAGCCTTGCTGAGCCAATGTTGGCACGAGATGAGATAGACTTTATTAATCCCAGAGGGAAATTAACTGGCATGAAGGACGAGACCCAGCAATAGAACGAACGCCAAATGTCTGACTCGACTGCTATTTAGGGAGATGGTACAATTCAAATCTGGAAGGCTCATATTGTAACCAAAATATGCTGGAAACAGAAATGTCGGCTTTTGTTATCATAGCTCTGCACATGCATATCAGTTCATATTGGTATTGGATATGGATGACAACCATGAGCAGCAATTAAGAATAGAGTGTGTACAGTACGGCTACAGTGTGGATGTGGCTTTTGTGAACAGTGGGAATTTCAATTTAAACCACAATCCCTATGGAATTTATTTAGCTTCGGCAATATTTGCTTTCCTCTCTCGGGTTGTATATTTCTACGCAAACTGATTTAAAGTAAACTTAAAGGAATTTATGTACTTTTCTGTTGTAGATTAGATAGCCAATGGTATTTAAGCCCAGATAGATTCTGAGTTATCAGATCTGAATATAAAACTTAAAAAAACTCTCAGAGGGAGCATACTTTTGATAAAGACGTAAAGAAGTTCCTCATTTAGAGCAGAACTTTTAATAGGACGTTCCAACTCTGTTGGCCTGTAGTCTCATTGTGAGATTTTTACCCATCAGTGCCACTTTAATGTAGCTCAGAACGCTGTGGTGGTGAGAAGCAGGATCTGTGTAGTAATGCCTCACTGAAGAGGAGAGCTATTTGGTGAAGAGGATATCAGCGATATATGTATGCCTCATCATTATTCTCATGCTATATTACACGAAGGCCCTTAGACTCACAGAGCCCATCCCCAGAGAGGCCCCCTAATAACTCCTCCTCCACAGTCCCTTGACCACAATGGGGGCCATTTTACCACACCATGCTGTCCAGACTTCAGCTCTGCTAAGAATGACTTTCTTGAGCTCGTCTTACTGTAAAACATTACTTTTTTTTTGCTAATTATAAGGAAGATTATGCCAAAAACACAGATTCTATCTCTGAAAAGGCCCGTTAAGAGGATCTTTCAATCTCTGAGGCTTGAAAGTCTTTTATCTCTGTTTGTCGCCTCTTATATCTGCCTCTCTTTGTCTTTCTTACACCCTCCTTCACTTAGACAGTCATGAGAGTGTATTGTAATTGCAGATAAACAGCATTTATCTTCGCTATTGTCCCCGAATAACCCTCTGGCCCATCTCCAGTTTATTAGTCTCTTTATTGCAGTAGTCCTAGAGTACAGTACTTGACATATTCATCTTTCTTGTAATCTTTTATACTGCATTTATAATGATACCACCCCTTGGAAAATGAACTTTTATTCATAACAGCAATTAAGATCTTGTGCAGTTTGTCTTGGCCACCGGGGAATGAAACAACCTGAGGAATCACTCGACTAATGATGGCCTGTCAACGATGCAGCTGTCTGGAATAAATCGTCAAGATCCCCCCATAAACAGCTATTCCCCAAACATCCACTAGACACACACACTTGCTTAATAATTGCTGTGTTGCCAAAGTTGTCAACAAGTTTCTCGATGAGGAAAGAATGTGACACATAAAACAATAACCGCTTTGTTCTTTCATGCACTGCATTTTGCTTTTACAACCAATTTTGCAATCAGGTATTTGAGCAGAGGTGGTGGAAAGTGACTTAGAAGATTTACTTAAATGCAGTACTTTTACTATTTTTCAAGCTTAGAATCGTGAATGCATAACTTTTGCTTGTAATGTAGTTTTTGCACTGCTACCAATGAATGACTGTGAGTACTTACTCTGCCACTGCCCTTAAGTTATCTGTTTTCATCAGTATGTATTTATAGCATCGTGCAAATCCCACGACTAGCAGAACAGGGTACCCAACAACATTAAGCCTGGTAATTAATATTGTTAACATGATTAAGGACGGCCCAGTGCATTATCTCCTGATAACCATTTCCAGTGGCGACAATTCTGAGGGCTTGCTTTTATGAATATCCTGCTATAATTGTATAGATAATGTAGCAATGAGCTTGTCGGCATGTAAAGTACAGCAAGAAAACCGAAAGTTTGTTTGATGCATCAAGATACCAGACCTTTTCTTATTTTCTTCGCTGCTTGAGCTCTGAAAAGTAGCTCTGAAAAGTAGCTCTCTCAATCCCAAAGGATGCAAAATAATTTAAGACTTCATTTCTCCCCTTCAACAATATCATATGTCAAATCCGATGCCATTTACTCTCATCAAATCTATTTTCTGATTGTTAACAAAGATCATCCATCTTAAGCTCATCTCAGCAGCCTTATTAGTCCTTAATTCAGAAAATTTGAAATGTTTAATATCCCAAGATGGATTGTAATGTAGCTTTGTCAGATTCAATTTCACAGATCATATTTAGCCTTCAGCCTGCAACTCACTCACAAGTTTGAAGACTGCATTAGCATTATCAATCGTTCTACGCACTTCAGAGGCCTTTAAAAATGAGGACTCTGCATGTTTTCTCCTTTGTGGAGTTAGTGGGAATGTCTCCTTGTGGTGGTTATTTTTGAGAGGCTCGTCAGGTTTTTACCATGTGCCTCAAACAGCTGTGCTGTTAAAGTACAATAGAAAGTGCTCTGATTGAAGCTGTCTTTCTACACTGCTCGTGTCAATGTCATTGTCAAAGAAAATACAAAATACAAACTCTCTTCCATAAGAACAATGCACAATATTATGTTTTGTTTTATATAGTCGTCATTTACATACTCACATACTGTATGTTCTGGCTTAGAGGCTGGAGAAGCTGCCTGTTGACCGGAGGGTCAGTTGCAAATGGAATAATGTGGGTGGGAAAACCAAATGTGTAACCCTCTCTCCTCCCTCAACATCTACTTTCAAGCTGCCCCTGAGCAAGGCATTGAACTCGGTAGCCAACAGAAGAGGGCTGCGGTTTAACTGTGCAGCTTCCAGGCACAAATATATGTATGACGGTGACTAAATCAGGGTGCTGATATAAAACACGTATGCACTCAATTTTCATTGTGCTTTGTCACTGCCCCTGGATAAATGATGGTTAAAATGTTTTGTAATATAAGAGAAGAACGGATGAAATACAACAACTTGATGCTTGTGAAGTACAGTAAATGACTGCATTTACTTATGTAGTGTAGTATAGGTTTCAATTTTGTGTAGTATTAATACATCTATTGTGTTCCATTTTAGAGGGAAATATTGTATTTTTTACTTTAATAGCAGATTAATATTTTTCCAATAACATAATATCAGAAAATCATAAATTACCCATATAATATTTTTTCCTTCCTTCTTTTCTGCCAGCCTTCCTTTTGTCCGTGCTCCATTCTGCATTTCTTTCTTTCATTTTCTTTCTCCTTGCCTTTCTATTTTTCTTGCCTTCCTTCTTCATTCCTTTCTTACTTTCTATTCTTACCGTAAAAACATAACTAATCCTAACCCTTACCCAACTATTTAAATAATAATAATAATAATAATAATAATAATACATTTTATTTCTATAGCACACTTTAAAATAACCAACTAACCTTGTCCAAGGCCTTAGGCTGTAGATCTGGACCCTGCACTGTGGCTAGTTAGGACAGGTTAAAATGCAGCGAACAAATTTCCTTCTACTCGTGACAAAGGTTTCCCTTTTCTTCTTCTGCTTCGTAATGAGCACTTTGATACTTCAATGTTGAATGAACTTCCAATGGTGGTATTACCACTTTAGTAATATGTGATTTGAGATCTTCCTTTTAACCAAAGTTTGCTAGTCAGTATTAAGTAGAGAAACGGAATGTATAGATGATTTAAAATGGCATGGAACATTCTGGGCTGAGTGTCAGCCTAAATATAGGCGCAGCAACTGTGGAGAATGCAGCGGTGTATGGGTTTAATTAGAACTGGGAGCAGGTACGGAGGAGGGGGTTTCAGGGATGCCGGAATTTATGTTTGATCCTTGTGGAGGTGCTGTGGGCTGAATTCAATTCAACATCTGTGCTGGGAGGTGCCTCCGCCATAACCCCAGTGGTATACCTGTTATCAGCCTCCACATCACCCTGTTCCTTTTTAGATCCATAGGTTTCTCTGCCGCTCACATGGGATAGTTTCATCAGATATTGTGCAGGGGTAAATGTTAACACACAGGAAGGTGGTGTTCTCGGTGCTGAACTTTGTGAAAACATCAGATAAAAAATTAGTGTTTGAAAATACAGCATATGACTCAACTGTAATCGCATTTATGTGCACGTGCGAGGTTCATCAGCAATGAATGGCTTTTGTACACTGGCGAAGACACGACCACGACTGTGATGCCTCACAGCAAGAGAATATGGCAATCTGGCTTCTATGTCCTTGCCCATCCCGTCTCCAACCGGTCAGGGAGACAATAAAACCTAAATGGAAGCACTATGCCAGAGAATGGAGGAAACATACAGTTTTATGTTCTGTCTTCTTACTTGAACCACATGAAATACAATTTTTGCTCAGGCGCATAAACCTCGCTTGCAATTTTATGGCCAGTTCAATTCTAATGTACCCATTAGCAGTAAGGGACACATCAATAAGGTGCCATCTGTTTTTTGGCTTCCATTGTGGAAGGCACGCTTAAATGTTTGGTGAAATTTTAGGATACAATACATAATGTCGCACAAGAGCTGAACAAAGCATCAATCAAGTGCTGTACTTGTGGTGGACAGAGGCATCCCAAAATGATCTGAAGTTTAATTCCACTCCAACATTAACGTTACTTTCACCTGATGAGAACATTGCGAAGCAGCTAAAGGGAGTGCTGAACTTGACACTGAAGTTGGCTACTCATCAGTTAAAAATTGGTATTGATAAATCAAGCTGACAACATTTTTGGCACTTTTTTGTCTGCCGATCAGTTGTAAATATTACAGGGAGGGATGGCAGAGGAAACAGCCACAGGTAGGTAAAAGAGCTTACTGCACTGACTTGACGTCATCAAGCTCAACAGCAGGCAGTGTACACAAAAAGGGAAACATTTGACTCTCAGCATAGCTGCTCATCGTGCTGCGTGGTGATGTTAACTGAGCCTTGTTGAAACACAGAAGAAAATGTGTATAGTGTGAGTGATTAGAAATGATGACACAAGCTTCCAGAGTTGCAGTAATATGGTGTATTTTGCTGCTGAATGGCAGGCAAAGAGTAATATATATGTAAACGATAGCAGTTTGAGAGCAGCCTTTCCAAGCGTGTGTATTATTTGCATAAGCACTCCCTAAAACTTCACATACGGTAGTATTAAAACTCTGCCATGTCCTTTTGAGGTATTGTACAAAACTAACAGCGTCGTCTGGGTCGTTGGGGCTTGCTATAAGTAGAGTCATAGGTTAAGCCTGTTCAGGGCTTTAAGAAACCTATTTCTCTTATCTTCCCTGGTCATGAACCATGAGCAATAACATTATCAAGGGTCTGTTGTTACAGGGTTGGGGTAGAGAGGAGCAGAATTACAGGCAGTGAAGAGATTTCAAACACAGCACTTCTCAGCGATGTTTCCAATCGTGCCTCTAATCTGGCTATTGTGCTGGGCCTTATCAGCCATCACCGCTGTGAATAGAACAAAGAATAATACCAGCTGATCCATAAATCATAACTTCAAACAGTGGTAGGTCACTGTTTTATGTGCCCTCCTGGATACAGCTTCAGCCTGCAGATTCTGGTGGCTGAAGTGGTCTCACAAAAAATGCTTAAGTAATTAAAAAATGTGAAAATGGCACCAGACAAAGAATGCCATCAAGCGTTCGGGGAGTATGTGTTTATTCCAATGTTTTCAGGTAGTACCCAAAACTGTGGTATCTGCTCTTGCTAGCTGTAATTTTTTCTGTATAATGTTTGCATATCAGTGCAAACACTTATTTTGGTACGAGACTCAAAAACTCGAAAAACCTGAAAGCCTGATTCATTTAGAGGTGCACACTCAATACAGACCAAATCAACAAGATCCAAACATCCCGGCTGTGCTTAATGTGTGCAACTGGGAATACTTCAAGGGCAGAGAGCAGACAGGGGGGCAATATCTTATACAGTGCTTCCTGCTAGTCTGACTGTTGTGTTGTCCTCACAGAATAATGCTTTCAATCTATATTCAGTGGAGTTGTGCTCGAACTTCTTACAACCCAAGAGACAAACTGAAAAAAGGTTTCTGTCAGAACATTAAACTAAAACTAACCTTATTTTTAATTAGAGCTTGTAACTAAAGTGGCGGAAAGATGGCAAATATATCCTGATGTGAGAAAAGCCCAGGATAATAATCTGCAATAATGTGAAAAAGTAGAAAACACAAACTTGACCCTCAACAGGCCTGAGCCCAGATGGACCTTAAAGAAATGGAACTTGTTTTCGAAAGAACCTGAGGTTAATTGGATCCAGTTTAGCTTTAAGTTCAGTGATTCCAGTGGACCACATTCAAGTCAGCAGAATTAAAAGCAGAGTTAAAGCTCGCCATTTGTGGATGTGCTGCCTCTTAGGTGTCCATTCATCTTCCATTCATAGATAGATAGATAGATAGATAGATAGATAGATAGATAGATAGATAGATAGATAGATAGATAGATAGATAGATAGATAGATAGATAGATAGATAGATAGATAGATAGATACTTTATTAATCCCGAGGGAAATTCAG
>OMOW01100153.1:0-18686 GCA_900312555.1 Lamprogrammus exutus
GTATGGAACCATATAATCTTTTGTAGTGGCAGAAATAGAATTAAGGATACAAACATAATTACATACCAGATATTGTTTGAAATATCACATTCTCTTACTTATAATTGCTATTTATTGTTTTTTAGTTTTAGTATTATTGCTTTTTAGCTTTAGTCTTAGTTTGTAGTGATGCTTCTTCTAGTTGACTATCTGCTTTGCTGCTGTACATTGCAAATTTCCCCGTTGTGGGACAAATAAAGGATTATCTTATCTTATCCCTTAAATCTCTTACTTTTTTTTCTATGCAGGTCTGTGCACAAGTTGCCAATTAAAAGTTTGCATAGGAAATCATGAATTCAAAGTGACACTGAACTGTTGCCTGTCTAGGTTTCCGAGATATGAATCTTTCTGAATATAAAGTAAAGGAACATAGGAGTGATGTTCTGTGCTCTTTAAAGACATAGCTGCTGCACTCTAAATTAACTGTAAAGAAGAAAGGTTCTTCCAGTGTATGTGTGTATAAATGACCAGAGGAAGCCCTTGCAGATTCAATGGAACCTCCAGAGTCCTAATTTTGGAGATGAAGACTTGGAGCTCATAAAACCCTTATTGAATACACCCAGTACTGAGTTGCACACAGGCTCAACTGAGGATCAGGATGTGCCTAAAAATATTAGAAGTTTTAAAGTAAAGTTTTACATAATTACTACAGAGAACCAAATTACATTTGAGAAGAATTAGAAATTCTCCAAATTAAAGGCCTTGGCCTGCATGTCTTCACAGGGATTTCCAGTTATTTGGCTCAATAAGACTGTTCTCAGGTTACAAGTAAGTGGAGCAAGTGGAGACATAAAAATTCATAAAACTGTCCCACCCTCAATGGTTAACCAAACCTACATCAGTCAGACAATGCAAAGGCTACCATCCAGTCTTTAATGTGTATTTGCCTTTGCCTGCCAACAACTCTTGCACTCTGACATTTGTAATCATTAACTGGTTTAGACGTACAAACATTTGTAGTGAGCTACAGTATCAGACAGCAGCTGTGAATCCATATGTCCATCATGTCCAGTAATCAGATGAACCAGATGAATCAACTGAAAATGTGAAAATTTAGTGTCACGTTAAAAGCAAAAATGCACTGTAAGGGGTAAAGGAGCATACAATTCCCTCACTTAAAAAACAAACTCTCCCATATCGTCAGGATCAAACATGTCCTGTGCACTCACTTTGTGTCTCGCACTGTGTACCCCAATCCCACCCCAGATTCCTGTGAGACTATCCTATAACTGCCCTCTACTCTGTTCCTCTCGTTCTTTGCCACTAAATATAGACTTTAGAACCATCTGTGAGAATAATTTTGCTCTCTTTATATCCCCATCAGCACTTTCAGCTGGCCAACAGAGATTTCTCCCCCTCCCCACCTTAACAGATCCCCAACCCCTATTCATACTCCTAACCTCAACCTCCTCCTCCACCTCCCCTCTTGACACCAACACTGCTGCCACCCACACCCCCAACCCTCAGGAAGATCTGCATTTTGAGCCTAGGGTGGGTTTTGCACTTCCCAGGACCTGGGTCCAGCTATAGGGTCAGAGGCACAGAGGGATTTGTAAACTTGTGATCAAGATCATCACTATTGAACTCTGAGTCTCCTCTTCGCTGGTATTTATAGGCCTGTCTCTCTGCCCAAGATTACAACAATAAACCGGTGAGTGGATCTGCATCCCATCACTGTAATTTGTTGTACTAACAAACCAACAGCGTGCATTTAACCAAAGGCTGTCTAGTGTAAAATGGAAAAAGGGAATAAAGATGTGCAGCAGCTTACCCTTGATAAATTCTGAAGCAATTCTGCAAATGGACAAGGAACTCAGCAACTCCACAAGCCCATTTCTGAACTTGCTCCCTGATTATGTGGATGTTAAAATGCTTTTAATTCCATCTACCATTAATGCAAAATGGCACTGGGAGTCACTAAGATTTTTTTGGTGTCTTAAAATGACCAAAGGAATGGAGGAATGTGCTGATCATCCCTCACTGTGGGCTCTGCAGAGTTTTTATATGGTGTCACCAATCCCTGACTGGAACACTCTGATGAGTGGGGGGTGGTTAACCTGGTTAATAACCTGATTGCCAGGGCCCATCTTGTAATCCTAAGGGAATCAAAATGGTTTCCAAAGATGCCCATGTTAACATCTCTGACCATAAACACTCCAGTGCTCTTTCAGATTCTGAGATACGATGAAATATTCCCTCAGAACTGTTTTCTGGAGTTGTGTGTCGTGTCCTTACGGGTTCTGTCAGGCCCATTTGATAGTCCAGTGACGCCATTACTCGACTCTAAAATGTCTTGGCTGGAAAAGGCTTTTAAAAATAGATGCAGTGGGTTAAGTTACAGTCAGTAGATGTGATGTGATGTTTGTTCGTGTTGGGGCCTTAAAGAAACTGCTGAAAGCAGAGGTTGTCACGTAGGAAGACAAAAATAATGTAAAATTCACATACAATGATGATCTAAGGAGGCAGCAAAGTTTAAAAAATGCTTGTATTAATGCTGATGTTTTCCAACTGTTGGTGATATCTTGGTAAAGGCTGCCTGGGTAGAGAAGACAGAGGAAGCTTTACTCTCAAACACATTTTTTCCCAGGCTGCAGGTTTTGAAAAGATTTGGATGAAACTGCACTAGAATGTACTGATTTCACTGATTGTGTGTTTCAGTTTATGTAGACTCGCTGTGTGTACAGATCTAGTGTACCTAAACAAAACTGAAGCTGTATGTTTCCTTTGGATCGGACATCTGTCTCCTAGGGGAATGTGGGGAATCTCAGGGCACTGATATCAGCCTTGAACTTGAAAAATGAGCACAGCCCTTTCTGTCTGTCTGTCTGATCATGTTCTCATATATTCAGGTCGTGTCATTTCATTTTCAGAGGATGTTGATGTCAGTAATGATGAAAAGCAGAGTCGGGTTTCTTTCTGTTATGTAAATGTACCTTAGTATTCAAGCAAAACAGTTTTCTCAATTGCAGAATTGGACTAAACTTCATTGATTTAATTTCATTGAAAGCCAAAGCCAACAGAGATACATTATTGATATATCTGAGATACATGAACCAGCAATGATTTGTTGAATACCAGCTATTTGTAATATGTATATGCTTTGTGTTTGGACTCATTCAGAGATACTGTCTAACATGTGACATCATCAAGCAAATGTGACATCATCAAGCAAACCTTTCTGAAGCTACAAATGCGAATTTATCATATGTTTTTTTAATTGTTTTTTAAAGAAATGAAAATACCGTAATTGTCTCTATCTGCTGTATCGGTTACTGCAGTGTAACATACTTTCTGGAGCAGCTTAATGACCTCCTTGATTGCTTTTTGTCTTTCTTTAATTTGCAGAGAAAGTGGTTAAACATTTAGGATGTGCAAGGTTATGTAACAGTCTCTCAGTTTCTTTTCTTTTTTTTGTTCTATGTTTGTAACTAGGGTTTAAGTCTAATATTGTCATTGCTGACACATCTTTTTCTCTCCTCTGACCCCACAGCCATGCCTCTGGGAACACCTGCCCCACTAAGCAAGAGGAAAAAGCCCTCCAAGATCATAACCGATCTGTCACACATCACTCAGGATGGTAAAGCTGACATAAAAATAAATAAAAACCAAATTTCCACATGGTAGGGGTACCCCAGCACCTACAACCGTTGCAAAAACACAAATGATATATGAATGGTAGGAAGGAAAATGTAATGATTGTCTGCAGTTGATAAAAATAAGACAAATTATAAACAATGGCCCAAAAAACCCTTTAAAATAATGTGGATTTGCATTTTAGTGAGCTGTACAGTGAAGCAAAACTGTTATGAAAACTGGATTGAGCATTTTAGTTTCAAGAATGAAGGTCTGTAGTCAGATGAAGATGTACTTTACGTTTTTACCATCAAAGGTCATCAGATGTCATCAAAAGTGTGTAATATAAATGGCAAATATTCACGCAGTCACATTCATCGACAGAAACTATGCAAACATCTGCATATGACGAACTAGAAAGAGTACATGAGGAAATTAAATAGGTTTCCTAAAACAACCGAGCCATAAATGATCATTAAAGGGTTGACAGTAAAGTTGTTGTGTCATTAACATACCAACATATCAGTTGTAACAGTTGTGCAAAAAGTCAAAATTCTTTTTATTATTTAGCATTATGTTTTTCTGAATTAATTTCCCATATTTTGTATGTGATTGATTTGTTTAATTTGTTCACTCAGTCACTGTGTAATTAGTTTTTATAATAAACTATGAAATGTTAACAATATTCTAGAATGCTTTGTATCGCACAAGGGAATTTCCTCATTCAATCTTTGATTGGCTTGGATGTTCTTTACCCCAGAGTATGAATCGGAGCCAGAGGCATCAGAGTTCGACCTGGGAACAAAGATCAGGACTCCCAAAGACATCATGCTGGAAGAGCTGTCACTGATGAAGAACAAAGGCTCAAAGATGTTCAAGATGAGGAAGCAGAGAGTGGAGAAGTTCATCTATGAGAACAACCCCGATGTCTTCACCAGTGAGTCTATGGTGAGAGTTCCATTCTGAAATTTCTCAGGAACATTAATGTAAATGCAAATGTAAATTCCCAGTAAATAAATCACCAAGAAATTGCATCAAAAGAACCATTTCAAAATTCAACATTGACATGTTGCAGTGTTTAAAGATATATCCAATTTTTAGAAAACCAACCTTTGCGCTTTAAAGATGCAGCCTCAGATCATTCCATCTATACTGACCTGTTCTGAACGTTTTCATCTCAGGATAACCTCCAGATGTTTGTTCCCAGTCTGGGAGGTCTGATGGGAGGTCAGGTGGTGAGCACAAGTGGGTGCATTGTTGGTAAACAGGTTGGACACCTGCATTTTGAAGGGTTGCAGGCTGGAGGGGGGCCACCTGTGCCCCCACCAAAGCCCGGAAGCAAAGGTGGAGCAGGTGCTGGTGGGGCTGGAGGACTGGGAGCAGCAGGAGGACAAGGCAAGGGCAGCGATGGTCAAGGTGGAACAGGAACAGGAGGTATTGAATGGTCTCCACTAAAAGGTGGGTGTCCATTTACTTTAACAGGAGTTACTGCTACTGTTGACTGTGTTTACTCTATTACTATTTGAAAATGTATTCAAAAGAGCGTAGTCATAAATGTATAAAGGCATTAATAAAATAGTAATTTAAGCAAGTGATAATACAGAACATTTGCTGTAAAATGAGAATGGCAGACACACAACATCAGGCAAAATGGTGTTTCCTCTCCCAAGCCCCATATTTTCTATATCAGGATACCTTGCGGTGTTATATCGAGCTTATAACATGGCCATGTAACAAAGGCAAGAAGGAACATTATCTCCAAATCCTCACCACCAGTTTATAGTCAATTTATGACATGGTTAGGTCACTCTTCAACCGTGAGAGTTGCTTGAAGCAGATTAATTTAGCTATGGTTAACTGCTTCTTAATATACCGCGTGCACTGCGATTTTGAATTCTATTGATTGGAATCATGCTTGAGATATGAGTATTGAGCCATGGGATAAGGCTATGCAAGGTGGTTTATCAATAGCATTACTACACTATCTTAAGTAAGTTTGGACGATATGCATGGCCAATAAATGTCACCAATGTTGCTTAATTCCACCCACAGACTGTTGCTAGTGTGTCATATCTCCTAGCTGTGGACTCTTCACAGGTGGTGGAACAAGTGACTCAAGTAAGAAGCTGATCATTGTGAAGACATATGTGTCACCATGGGAGAAGGCCATGAGGGGTGATGAGGGTCTGATAGCCACTATGAAAGTTACAATGCCTGGTCCCATTGTGTCTAAGGATCAACTCAAGTATAAATGTTTCAACAGGTACTTTGGTCAGAGCCTGACTTTATAGTTGCTGCATGACAGACAGGGGTTTAATCCTCTCCCTTGCTCTGCTAGGAGTGCCATGCCCTTCGGTGGCTACGAGAAGGCCACCCAGCTCATGAAATTCCAGCTGCCAGAAACTGATCTGGCCAAACAGGAGCCTGAACCCACAGTGGTGTACCAGCAAGATGTCGGCTGCCGACCTTCCTTCAATCGCACTCCTATTGGCTGGGGTGGGCAGCTGTGAGGCGAGCAGCATTCATATGGAGACGGATGCTGTGCCTTTCGATGGAGAGACCGATGAGCTGTGAAAAATACTCACACTGTGATTACACTCATTGTGTACAGACAAACACACACAGATGCAAGCATGCACGCATGCATACATGTACGCATGCACACGCACGATAGATGAGCTTACAGTTAACTGTTCTACTGGTGAAGTTGAAACTCTCGGTGTGGATAACAATTTGCATACATGAGATGCAATTATGTTACTATCCCACTGCTCAGCATGTGGTTATAATGCAAAGAGACGAGATGCAGATGTTATGGGGAGACGAACTATCAAATGTTTCTTTGTGTCTTAGTGGCACACAACTTCATAAGTTGAGTCTAAACACTCGAATCAAATTCAAATTGAGAAAAATATAGTGGTCGTTGGTGTGAACATGCACATTTTGTTAATGAGGAAAGAATGAAACATGTATGACAGGGAAATTCATGCTCAGTTACCTTTGTACACGTTGTCTTGATGCCATTGTGTTCCAGAATAGCTATGCTTTGGCTTGCAACATTTGTTATTTTTCAGTGCTGTTTTTGTTGTTACGGTCCTTAGACCTTTGATTGTGCTATGGAAACCCTTCAAACATATCTTCTTCAAGATTCATGCATAGAGTCAGTTGCTGATCCATACAAATATTGTACCATCCACAGTTGCTCTACAATAAACTCCTTCAAAGTGTAGTAATTCCTCTGGTACTGTGATTAATATTACAAGGAAAATCATTTTTGTGTGCATGTTTTTGTGTGCATGTTTGCATGGGAATCCCTAAAATTATTGTTAGTAGTGGTAGTGGTGGTCGGGGTAGTGGTAGTAGTAGTAGTACAGGGCCATCCAGTTCAACAAAAATCAAATACAAGAAGAAGTTCTATCTTAGAGCGGTAAAGCTACTAAGTCCCCAAATCACTCACTCAGTAAACACTGACTGCCCCCAATTCTCACAATATTAGTAAGTGACAGTAATCGAGTGGAAATACAATGCAACATACAGCCATATATGCATTTATATATAGGTATTTATTTACATATGCAACACTTTTACAACACAAATGTGTTATATAACACTGTGTCTTTTCAATGGCACTGTCACTTCATACTATGTTTTCCTGTGAACTATTGTGTCTGTCCTGTCCTATGTTGCATCTTATTTTGTGTTGTTGTGCTTATTTTACAAGAATGAAAAAGATGTTTTGTTTGTGTTTATGTTATGATGACAATAAATTGAATTGAATTGCACAGTAGTAACAGCAGAAATAGTATTGGTATTATACTAGCTAGTTCTACCTGACTCCCAGGTGGGGGCAGTGTTGCACAAAGAAACAGCTTGTCCACCACCATTAACTGAAGCAAAAGGAACAGAAGAAGAATACTGTTTATGCCGGGTTGTGCATTGCACAGATTTGATGCTGTCTTCATCACGCGTGTTTACATGTCTGCAGTCCTCAGAATGGAGTTGTTGTATGTAGGTAAACTATTGAAACCAGCACCACGCACAGCACAAGTTTAGGTAAGTTAAAACGTTTAAAATGTTGAGCTAGCGTAATTAGCACTAGCTAACTGAGCGGAATATCAAAGTTTTCAGGCAATAGTAGAATTTATGTTAATGTGCTCCAAATCTCCCATTCTAAGTAGCTGACTCCACCGTGTCCATGTGGAGTTTCAGCCTTTCATACACAGAAACTGAATAAAAACTTCACCGTAATGTATGTGAAGGATTTGATACCATTATAAATTATGAATGGAGACCTAGTCATTGCGAGCAACATGTTTTCATAATAATAAATACGATTGATTTTCTGTTGCCAGTTTGTCTTGACCTTGGAAGTGGAAAGAAAAGAAAAGAAATGAATCATTATTATACATTGAATCGCATGCATGTACTAAATACCACAATACTTGGTTTTTCAGAAAAGCTAACACCTATACAACATATTGTATGGTTAAAAAATTAAAACGCTAAATTATTTATCCCTTAAGACATCTGCTGATGACCACTCTTGATAGTTTTATCATTCATTTGTAATAATATGGAAGAGAAATAGAAATATTCCTAAATAAAATATTAAAAGTATGTGAATAAAAGCTATGGCTGAAAAATAGCTGGAATTGGGCTCTAGACCCTCCCAAACATTTCTGTGACATGCAAGGTAGTGTGAAGTTTCTTAAGTATAGTACTCAATACTGCTCACAGCATTTAATTAGTTAAAAATGTTTTATTTGAATGTGTCTGTGTATCCCCCACGTTTTTAGTGTCTCTACAGCTGTGGTAACGCAGATGACATCTAAATCAAAGGCCCACGTGGCACCCCTGCCATGGGCAGAGATGCTTGCATACTGGGTGCTTTCCTTCGGCTCTCATTTGTACTCTTTCTACGAACTGCACAGATTCTCCAAAGGTTGGTTAGACTAACAGACAGACAGACAGGCGGACAGAATGTACAGAAAAATGAAGCTGTCATTTTCTGTATTTTACTTCAGATCATGAAGCAGGATTGGAGAGAGAATTCCAGTTGGAAAAAGGCCTTCTTAAGGATTTTAAAAGGGTGAGCTGAGTGTTGAGATTGCTGCTTGTCTAAACAATCATCAATAAACAAGTTTGGTGAATAAGTTCACTGCACAGAAGATCAAGTTCATTCCTAAATTTGCTCAACACATTTGGCCGTTCAAGGTTCTCTTTGTTTCACAGGCATCACATTCGTGTTGAAGACCCATGGTGAAGTTGGTTGTTTTTGTCAGGACCCCACAGACTTTGAGTGGAGTTTCTGGAGTGATTGGGCTAAGAAGTCGTTGCTGTGGACGCTGATTGGACATGGCATGATATCTCGATTAATCAGCACCTTTTTCTCCAAGGTAGGAATTAACCATTACAATTAATTGGGAGATTGCTCTGATATACTGTATATTTTTTAATTCAAAACATTTTCAATGTTGCTCCAACAGCTTAGGGTGCCAGTGCTTGCAGTATATGGCCTCGTAGCAGCCAACAGCATATTAGGGTTCAAAGGTGTGAGTTTGCTGTTGTTACATCTGGGCCTTTCCTTCTTTGTGGCCCAACTGCGAAGTCCTGCACTGTCATGGGCCTGTAGCCTGCTGTTACTCTCCACTCTTTACATTCAGCCACTGCAAGAGATCCAGGTGGGTTTCAAAAGCATACTTATTCTTAATTTTAGATGCGTGTCTTCGTTCTTATATTCCATCTAAAGCGTAAATTAAAGTAAAAGACAAGCATAGATTTCTGTCACATAATCTTAAAAATTAGACTAGGTGCAACTACAGAATTTAAAACCATGAGTAATAATGACGAGAATGTCCACTTCAGTGGAAGCTAGCATCTATACCTGCAGATTACGAATTTCCTATTAAAAGATCACAAACAGATAATTGACATGTTTCTATATCACTGCACTGCAAGGTAATTAACCATCAAATTTTGTGAGCTTCTTTTCGGTGATTTTACTTGGAATTGTTTCACTTGCCATCTGATTATCCGCGAAGCAAATGTACTATTTAAAAAGAACACAAGGGGGCGCAAGTACAAAAGAGATCTGGAATCAACTGGCCACTCGTCTCCTACTGTATGTTCTGTCCCCAGAGCACAAGATAATAATTGAATAACTGTATTGCAGCATTTTTGTAACATCAAGCAGCTTTTTCAAGATTACAAGAGGAGGAATTGGCAGTGTTGCAATGGAAGCATTTCACACAGGGAGACACATTAAAACCCCTCCCCCTGTCAAACGCCAATGTACCTTGCAGGATAAATAGCAGAATACCCAAAATATAGACACATCTGATATTTTACTTGAAATTAAATCCAGCTCTACTCCAACTGTAAGATTTTTATTCCATTCATTTGATCGATTTAATTACGGTCACTGGCTCCGAACACTGCACTACTACTACTACTACTACTGAAATCATCTCTAATAAACCCGTGTCCTGACAGCCGCTGACTGTATTTGACCTAAAAAGTATTATCAGGGCCAGGCAGCTACACTCCTGTCACACTGGATAGACGCTACTACTACTATATATGAAATAGTTGTTGAAACCTGACAGACTCTCTTCCTCCTGAGCTCTCACACACACAAATGCATTTGCAAATAATTGAACCGTGTGTTCAAGTGGGGCTTTAGAAAAAACAAGGATATTCCAAATACTATTAAATTGACATCATTAACAGTTATCATACACGTATCAGTATCTTATATTTGAGAAAGAAAATCATATCTGCACATGCATAACCCCATATCTACATCAGATGGTGTATATATAAAATATTAATAAATGGATTTGCCAGGAATGTGTTAAGAAGTAATTGGTTTTTCCACTGTATGAAACAGAGAGGCTGGTATGAGACGGAGGAGGAGTACTACCTGCTTCTCTTCAGTGTTGCCGTCTGTGGTCTGCGTTTCATCAGTTTCAGCCTTGAGCATTGCTGGTGCCCCCAACAACCTGGTGGAGTTGTGCAACTCTTTTGGTTGCTTTCATACACTTTTTATCATCCCTTCTTCTACAATGGACCCATCATCACTTACAAAGACTACATTCAGCAGGTACGAGATCCAAAGGTTGCTCCTACAGTAAGCTGTGGTTTGGTTTAGATTCGCACCTTTTGTTTTTCTCTAGAAGAAGCCTCTCTTACCGTAATGGTCATAACATCTGCGGCTATCAGGCTATATGTCAAAACTGTATAGAAACAACTACTGGAAATGTAGTCTTTGACTGGGTGTGTAGACATTCATATAACTGTTGTTTACCAAATAGCACATCATAGTATTTATTATTTTCATTTTGGAAAATCAAGTAAGTGGTCTTCCTCAACAACATGCCAACCTTCTCCACTTGCAGATGTGTAGGCCTGCTGAGGACAGTGACGGGGACGAAGGAGCCTTTAGCTACACGATGCTAAGGACAGGAAGGATCTTACTCTGGTGGCTCATTGCCGAATACATGATCCACGTAATGTACATGCATTCCATCCAGACTAATGTGACCTACTTAGAAATTCTTCCTCCTTGGGCATTGGGTAAGTGTTCATTAAAAAGTTTTGGGGTCCTTTTTAAAGAATTTGTCAAGCGTTGACTTGTACTTAATATCTGCCACTTCAAATGCACACTGGACCAATGCGCCTCTTAAGTTTATGCAATGCAGAATTCAAGAGAACATTATCATCACAGGATTTAGTTGGTTTGGAAACTAATTTCTAATTCTGCTGGTAAATGGCTCATCGGCCACGATTTGTATTCCACTCACATTATGATCTTTGGTGTGATTTGTGTTTTAAATAAAATTGCATAGCTGGATGAATAGTACTGAATTGAATGAAGTTTGAATTTCTTTTGCATGTTTGATAAATTTCACACTTTTATGGACAGCATGCACAACAGGCTTAATGCAGATTCTTTTTGAGATGTAACCAGATATCAATTATTTATTTTGTTCTTTTCATTGCTTATTTGTTCAATTATTTAATCTGTCGTACACTCAATCATTTATTCACTCAGGAAGGCAGGTGAAAGTTTCTAGACAATAGAACAGTCCTTTACCTTTTCACCTCAGCTGTGACGGTGCATCTCTGACACTGTCTCTCCATGTTGTAATGTTGCCATCAGATGAATGTATGTTTTAGTATCAGCATGTCCTTTTCTTCTACCACAGGTGGTTTGGCCCTGGCCCTTGTCCAGTTCTTCTATGTGAAGTACCTGGTACTGTTTGGTTTACCGTCTATGCTGGCTACACTGGACAAACTCACTCCTCCAAAGCTTCCTCGTTGTGTCAGCATCATGTACAGTTTCACAGGGATGTGGAGGTTTGTATGCACTCCACTAAACACTGCTGGCGTACCCACTGTCGTAAATATATGTTGTTTGGCTGTATGAAAACATTGTGTTGGTGGCCACAGCATGCTTTAATGCCTCAGCCGCGGGAGCAGGTAGGATCCCTGGTATGTTTGAAGAAAAGGTATATTTAATGTCAAGTGCTTCAAGTGGGCAGTGTGCTTTGGCAATCAAATTCTCTGAGCATTGCAATTTGTCTCATCTTCTGTCATTACTGGCAATCAGAACAATAGGTCACCTCCTCATCAAGAACAGTGCATCCTTATGTCAGGTTAAAGCTAAAATGAGACCATTCCTAAATTTACTGGATAGATATTTTCTTTGTTTCTTTTTACACGTTCAGGCCTTTCTGAACAGGTTAGCAGCAGCGTTGCCAGGACAACAGCAATTATTAACAAAGACAAAAAGCTTCTACGTGTTTAAAATGCAAAGGCGATCGTGATTGGCATTTAGTGCAAAATGGAAAAAGCGAAATGGCATAAACATTTTCAACCCTGCAGTATTCCAGAGAACTTCACATACAATATCTGTATAAGAAAAACACACATTTCCCTGCATGAATGAATTCATGAAACCAATTAGTTTTGTAGGAAGATGGTTGTATATACTTCAACTGTGTTTGCAAAAATATTAACAACAATATTAAACTCTCCTCCCTAGATTTATTCTCCTACCTTTATCTATATGGCATCCCCGTACCCTAGAACGTCTTTTTTCACATGATAATGTGTTGGACAGAAAACATGGCATCTCTTGTAATTGGACAATTCAGAAGTAATTATGTTTTTTTCTAATTTAAGGTAAATTACACTGAAATAAATTAATGTACAATATATAAATGCATCAGCAATAGAAAATACAGAAATTTTACATAAAACAATACTTACAACTTTGAAACGACAACACCAAAATTGAATTGAATGGAGCTGTAATCATATCACCTGTAGGCCATATAAATTTAGTTAATTAATGTTAAGGATAGATGGTTATTAGGGATACAGTCAGCTTAAATGTCAGCTTCATAAGGGGATTTGATCATTACAATTAAGCAGTTTGTCTGCATTCAACATTAGAAAATTGTAACAGCATTTAGACTTTGTATACTTGGTTTCTAGGTTGAGTGAGCAATGGTTTAGTATGAGTTTGTGGGTTTCTCTAGGGGAAAAGCTCTCTTTCAGCACACACGCACACGCACACAAACACCCACGGCACAGTCCCATCAGTTATTTCTGTCACACTAACTCTACAGAGAGTGGATTTTACAAACTTAAACTTCTTCTTTTATTTAACTCATAAAATTTGTGTGACCGAGCGAAGGCAAAGACAATGCCCAGTCTTTGCTGAAGGGGTCACAATTGCTTAATGCACACACATTGCAGTGCTTGTTACAGGGGGATGGAACCACTTTAATTGGCATGACTTTGAATATAAAAAAGCTCCATGGCACAAAGCCATCACCGCTTAGAGGGAAATGTCAGGACATTCAGATAAATGTAACACTAAAGATGTGCTACCAACCTGTCTTTTGTCCACTTTATTTATCTTCAAAGTCCCTCACATCATCATCCTCTATAGACAGAAAAACTGCTGCTTCATATGTTGCAACGTTGTGGCACGTGTGGCTTAGCTGAAAAGACAAACAGCATACAATCAAATAAAGATGGGGCATCTGACAAATAAATGCATTTTTTGGGGGAAAAAGTTGACATTTTAGGAAATCCAGTGTTGAATATCTCAATATTGGCATGTTTGCTTCTCTCAAAGCAAAAGTGCTGTTTTTAATGTTACTTATCAAGAATAAAAAGTCTGTTTTTCCCCTCGTAACTCAGATGACATTTATTTTGGATGGAAAGCTGTGTGTTAGTTTTTACAGTAAACCTATCCGGACTAATGTGCTGACAGCGATGCACTCCAATCCAGCTTGTGTCTGCTGAGCTGGCCAGTGTTGATAACACTGATGGAATGCATAAAGCTGTCCACCGACGACATTGACGAAACAGCATGGGTTTATAGGCAGTGTGAAAGAACACTTTGTAATCTTCTTAATAACAGAGCCGGTGCACACACGTGCGTGCATATTGTTCATGCCTCACTGTAAGCTCAGTGCTCAGCTGTTTCTTACTCTGTGCTTTATTGTATGTAAATTTCTGACTCGATAATCCAATTTTTGTCTTTCATTCTAGGCATTTTGATGAGGGTCTGTATCGATGGCTCATCAGGTAAGAGGCACTTGATGAGTGGCAGAGTTCCCAGTGCTAATTAAAAATGTAGACTTCCTCTAATGTTAAATAACAGCAATTTAACTTCATTGATTAATTGATTGGAATGATTTTGCCACAGATCTTATTTACAAGCACAGCAGACACATGCTGTTTCAGTCGCACTTTCTGGCTGATATTTGGGATAGTGTGCGTTGAATCAGTGCTGATATTTATTGCGCAATTAAAATGCTAATTTACTGCAGAGCATTGAACTTTTCATCTGTGTGACGCTAAAAAGGCTCCATCCTCCAGCTGCTTACCCACATGTTTCATTGTAATAGACGAGAATGCTGCATTTGCATTTAGGCTTTTTCATGATTATGAGGTTGCATATTACAGGTGAATCGGCTGTCTGTTCTGTCACTGTTCCCGACCCTGGAGAAATGCCTCCTTGTTTAATATGTGCATTTGTAATGGCACCATTACACATTTGCTCAGCTGTACTTAGGACAGCACACATTATTAGTTTGTCTGCCTTTAATGATGCACACTTGGCTGAATGTAGCCTGTTGGGAGTGTATTGCCTGCTCGGTAGATGGGGGTTGCTACGTTAAGGCGACACACTGTTCCACGGTTGTCAGAGAACTTAGTGATATTCAGTGAAAATGTTGCCTCTGCCTGGTTACTGTTTGCTCATTACTGTTCATGTTGACTGTATGTCGGTGTGCATGTACATCTGCTTTTCAGATGTCAGATCAGATCAATTCAAGATGAGATATGGCATATCTGATTATTAAACCAGCTCCAATCAGTTTGCTAAGGACTCCAAAATCTAAATTGCTAATGAAGCTTTCAATTTAATCTATGTCCATTGGAAACTGTTTTCTCTCGCTTAATGGCATCATTTGCAATTATCCTACTGCAGATGCAAAACGATACCCGTGGCACAATGCCCCCATGTTTCTTCTTGTGAAAGTGCCATTAAAGAGGTTTTAATGCAGTTCTGAAATTCTGCTGAAATTGTCTGAAGTGCGCTAGATGAGTGCGTAGGTGTTAAATGATGTGCTCCACATGACTCACTGCTGATGCCCCGTCTCCCTGGGCAGCTAAGTGGCTCTTTCCTCGCCATTCCATTGCGTTTCTCCACCCGCCTGTCATTGTGTCTCATGTTCACTGTTACCCACACAAGCAGCACTGTTCAATGAAAGAGCTCGCACAGGTTGTTTGGTTGTTGAGTTGTTGCTGCTACATATGGGAAGGAGCATACAAGCTTTAAACCAAAATCCTGCAAATAATTATTCATAAATACAGAAGTTGGGAGTAGGGATCAGAATTTCTCTTTGAGTCTAGAGTGCATAAGAACAGGTCTGTGTCCATAAGAGTTCATCATTTTCTTTTAAGCACTTTGTTTGTTCCCTCTGCTTGTAGTGGTCAGACGATATATATTATATACATCATTCTTTGATTAAGATCTATTAAATATCCATCTCCATCTGACATACAGTACGTTCAGTTGGATAGACACAGAGTGCGTTTGGATAGTATGTACACTGTGCTGTATCAGTCTGCTAGCCGTACCTCTCCATCTGTCTTTGCACCTACTTTCATCCCTCAATACAGCCAAGCTGGCCACTCTATTTAAGCCTCAGAAAATGCTGTCTCATCTTTCAGGGACATTGATTAGCCACAGGGTGGCTGAGATAATTAGTTCCCAGCTCAGCAACACAAGACTGAAAGTGATGTTTGCTTATAAGTGTGTTGGGGTGATGAAGCATGTTGACGCTGTTAGTACATCTGAAACAGAAGGTTCTCATCTTTACTTTGGTTCAATAAATATCAAACGACAAGTGTTACTATTCAAAGCGAAAGACATCACCAACCCATGTCAAGAAGACAAAGCCTGCTGAAGTGAGGAAAATGCCCATGTAAGACGTCCCTTAGACACATGAAACCACTTTGGAATCATTAACCTAGTTTCAGCATTAATAAAAATTTTCGTTCTGCCTCTGCTGTGCGGCAACGTTTATTTGTTTTTAAATAGGTCAACATGGCATCATCGTCTCTGTGACAGGCGCTCTTTGATGCATTGTCATTTTTAACCGTCTTTGTTTTACATCTGCAGTATTCACAGCCTGTGGTAAATTTGTGCCTTTTTTGTCATTAAACAGATTACAATCTCCATTAAAGAGCTTGATTCTGTTTGTGTTTGAAGATATGTTATTTCATATTATTTATCATTATTTATATTTCCTCCTGTGCTCGTGTTTCAGGTACATTTATGTTCCACTGGGTGGTTCACGCCATGGCCCTTTTTACAAAATACTCTCCACTGGCCTGGCATTTGGATTCGTTTGCCTCTGGCACGGTGGCCATGACTACTTACAATACTGGGCCCTGATGAACTGGGCTGGAGTCATGGTGGAAAATGGACTGAAGACTTTGTTCGCCTCACCCTGCATTCACTCCATCGTTGTAAGTTTGAGATGCAGACGTTTACTCTGCCTTCAAACATGCCAGTAAATTTACATTTCAATGAGAAAATGATATTTTTGAAAACTGGAATATTGATGGAAATGTGTGATTCCAGTGGTGAAAGGTTCGTGCAAGATGTAGAGATATAAGCAAATGTTTGCCAAAGCTAAAGAATAGGAGGAGGAAGAGGAGGAGTAATTGAGTAATAAAACACCTGACATAACATCAAATTGTCATGTAAATGCACAACAATTAAATGCTACAAGTCTGTTTACAATACACGAAGAAGCTGAAGGCGATTGATGCTTTTGGTCTTTAGCATGTTCATGTCATCTAAACAATGATCGAGTCTAATGGCATCCTGTGTAATCCTCCCAGTTCACGGTGACACAGTTCTGTGTTGCCAGGTATTTTGGTTGGCTTTGTCTCTCTGATTCATGGTTCACGGCTGCACTTTACTTCCCAGGAGCGGAATTTCTCTGCACCCATGAAGAGGCGCTGCGTTGCCCTTCTCTCTGCTTTCTCCACGGCCATGCTCATCCTCTCTAATCTGGTGTTCCTTGGGGGGATACATGTCGGCAGAATCTTCTGGAAGCGTGTCTTCGTCCAAGGTAAATTCCACAGCACTCACTGGACAGGATTTGGATACGGTTTTATTTGTGTGGGATTGTTTCAGCTTGCATTTTTAGATTTGTTTGTTTGTAATGGAGAACATCAGTCACAGTCCTTTACTGGCAAGTGTCAATTTTAAACAGATGATTTGCATTGTTATTAACAGCTAAACTAGAAGAGCTCTCATTAGAACACGTCTCCACCAAGGCCAAACAAGCCCAGACAAAATTAATCTTTTCTAATAATATACTGGCCTAAAGAGAGAGAAAAAGCTATAATATTTGCTTTATTCATCATAAGAAACGGTCGTTTTTAAAAATGTATCCATTGTGGATCCAGAACAAATTGTGCCTATTTATAGTCTATTGTGTTATAAATATGCCAGATTTTTTTCATTGTGTTATATTTGAAGAAAAAGACAAAAATATTGAAAATGTCTCAATGCGAAGAAATCATTTTTTAAAATTCTAGCAATCCACCAACAGATGTGTGTGAAAACATGAAGGCCGTTCCTGAAGCACAGAGATGGTTACTGTATATGAACTGTTATACATAGGATATATTCATAGGTAGATGAACATGATTTAAACAGTAACGCATTATGAATTTGTTGGGAAATAAAATAGTTCAAACGTCTTGAGAATTTGAGAGAAATGCAAACACTTCTTTGGTTTTCTGCTTCGTGGGTGTGTATATTTAGCTGTGGTTTAACTGTGCCATTCCTTGCATCTGCATGGGGAAATTGTCCCAAATAGGGAGACATCTGCTGCATGGCCGTGCCAGTGCTCCCTGCGTCTTTGTCTGGCTCATTTAGTACCTATAACAAGATGGCAGCTCTTCCCCTGCGTCTAGCAGCAGCTTCTGTCGAGCTTTTACTGCAAATCAACTGTGGTCCCCCCCCCCACACACACACACACATAAGAGGGAGGAACTGTATCCCTGCGTTTTGAAAAGGGACAAATAAACTTCATTACTCTTTACAATATTTAATGCTTTCATATGTATGATTATGGGGTTTTTAAGCATTATGCGTCGCTGCATTCCTCCTCAATGAGTGAACTTTATTGGCCAAAATATTCCACTGCCTCACTGTGACTTTACATTCAGTGGAGTAAAAGAAGAGTCGGGAGGAGTTGCCTCAGTATATTCTCACATGGTTTGACATTATTGATCTATATAGCTGTTATATATAGATATTAATGTAGAAAACATTTTAAAAGGTATATATTTAATCATTTACACAGAGCTGAGACACTTGCAGTCATTGTTAGAAGCTGAACCTGATTTTTTTTTTGCATCTTCCCTTTAATTGCAAACTGATGAGTTGCCATGCATGTAATGTGAGCAGCAGCAACAAGCAGCATTTCATTTTAAGAGACACAATTCGGCACTCACTTCTTTTC